>JAEIFT010000448.1:0-216836 GCA_018904225.1 Lordiphosa mommai
TATAAAAATATAAAGGCAAACATATCAACTTGTTGTTATGGCTGCGGCAGTTTCTTAAATTGTTATGCCTATCACTGTCCTATTGGAGCTGGATTCGCAACAGCGCATTTCAAAATAATATTTAAGGGTATTCACTAGACGTAGTAAATGGCAAACTCCAAAAGTAAACGATACAACAACAAACCCCATGAGAAAAACATTACCATATTTCCGATGGCATGTGGGGTATGTCAAGAAAAATCCATTGTAAAATTGTAGAGTGTAAAATTCAAAGAATCGACTAAAAATTGGTATGCTACTATAAATATAAATTAATAAATAGACTTGCAGAGGGTTTGTTAAAATTGGTGTGATGATTGTTGTTAGAAGGAAACACATTGATTGGAAAGGTACTCATTATTTTTACCTAGTTAAGATACAAGGTAAATGCCAAAAACTATACCTAGGTAAGGTAAAAGCTAACTGAATTTTTTAGTACCTAGGAAAAGGTATAGGTACAAAAAAGTTATCAAATCGAAAATTCTAAGACACATAGAAGGAACTTGAAAGCTTTATCCTTAATCCAACAAGAAAGTTGAAAATTTTAACATTTTAAATTTATTTGAAGCTATATTTTACCTTTTATTTTCTTATATGTATTTCACCTAGAATTCTAAAAATTCTTTCAACTGGGGCTAACAAAATGGTATTACATTGCACAACTTCGACTCGTTGAATAATGATGTTACGGCCCGTTTTCTCATCTTCATGTTTTTAAATCTTGGTGTAAAATAAGAAAATTAATGTTGCCAACTTTTAGGCCTCGTTTAAGCAACATACATTAAGGCTGTATTCTTCATTTTAATATACACCTAGATTTCAAAAACATGATGAGAAAACGGCCCTTAGCGTAATTTTCATCCAGCAACATATACAGTGTCTGAATTCGTTTTTTTTTTTTGGGGATCCGCAGGGAGTCATCTCGGTTCATTGTTATTCCTTCCTTTCATTAATGATTTTTCTCAAGTGCTTTCCAACTTTTATGACCTTAAGCTATCTGTGTGCCTATTTTGACGATCCAGTTTCTCGGCTTCTATTGCCAAATGACCTAATATCTCTTAGCATTTCGTCAAATGGACTGAAATAATATAAATAACTGTAAAATTAGTCCTTTTGCTGGTTCGACAATATTTAAAATATTCAGGGCTGTTCCCGTTTTCATTTTGATCAAATTATGTCGAATCGGTATTGGTAAATGTTCCCATTTATCTTCATCCGACTCTCTTGATAGCAAAATATATAAATCAAATCCTCTAATCGTTTCTTGAAAATAAGACCCTTCACAAATTCGGATTAATCCTGCCTCTGGACTTCGCAGTATATAGCAGGATCAGATTGATTTAGTTCAGAAACAGTTCCTGACCTTTACTAGAGATTAATAGAGATTCCTTTTGATTGAACCCGCTCCTCTGAAGTCCCGTAGAATTTAACATTCTGTACAAAATGAACAAATTTGGTCCATAAGCATTTGGTTGGTGTTACTGAGACCATAATTCTTATTGAAATTATAGTACCTAGTCCCTAACCTTTTGAGAAGGTAAATGATAATTTGGACCTAGGTAAGGTAAAAGGTAATCGAATTTTTAAATACCTAGGTAAGGTAACGCTGAGTAAGCATCTCCGACCCCATAAAGTATATATATTCTTAATTAGCGTGACGAGCTAAGTTGATATAGCCATGTCCATCTGTCCGTCGGTCCGCCTGTCTGTTGCATAGTGGGACGGCAAAAAGCATACGCGGCAAAAAGTAGATGGAGTGGTCGTGAAATATGGAAATTTTTACCAGACGATTTAAACATGAATAAAAGTTATTGTAAAAAAATAAAATGATTATGTAAAGAAATATAGCCATAAGGGGCTTATGTTGCTCTGGTGCTCACACAAATTCTAGCAATGACGGAAAATCATTCTTAAAAATTATATCATTATCTGAGTACATATGTTTTTTCATAAGTTACCAAAATTTTCGTATAAAGACAACGAATCACTAAAAATAATAATTATTAAATATAATAATTTTGGATACCAAAAAATTAAAATTCGACAATAAATTATTAACGAGAAGGCAAAGCTAACTTCGACTGTGGCGAAGTTTAAATACACTAGAAAAAGTTTACTCCAACTAATTTAACCGGTAAATATAAATAGGATATAGATATCAAATTCTTAAAATTTGTAAATCATTGATAGTAAAAAATTAGATACCATAAAAAAACTTTTCTTAGTAAAACACATTTTCCGACCGATCGGACCTATGACAGCTATATGCTATAGTCATCGGATTTTGATAAATTTTCTCAAAATTATGTGAAAGCATATAAAACTAATATATACCAAGATTGGGGACGCTACCATGGAAAACAAAAAAGTTTTTGTCACTAGAACTAGTTTTTGACCGACCGTTTCTATGGCAGCTATATGCTATAGTGATCCGATTTTCATCAATTTTTCCAAAATTGTGTGGAAGCATATAAAACTAATATATACCACGATTTGTGACGCTACGACTTTAAACAAAAAAGTTTTTCCAACTAGAACTAGTTCTTAGACCGATCGTTCGTATGGCAGCTATATGATATAGTCATCCGATCCGGTTCCGACATATTAGTTGCGTGCAGTAAAAACAAGACTCTGTGCAAAATTTCAGCTCGATAGCTTTAAAACTGAGGGACTAGTTCGCGTAGAAACAGACAGGCAGACAGACGGACAGACAGACAGACTGACAGACGGACAGACAGACGGACGGACGGACAGACGGAATTGAACTCAGACCGTCGTCCTGATCAAGAATATATATATAGCAGGGCTGTAAATGAATCAATCATTTCAAGATTGATTCACGATTCAATCTCAACTTGATTTAAAAAATAAAGAATTCATTCATATTCAGCTTTAAATCGTCAAGAAATCGGATTCAATCATTGAAGATTGCTTTAAGGGAGATTTAAAAATCATTTTGGAGCAATCAGATTGTAAATATTTTGATTTAATTCATTTGATTTAGATCTTTGAAGATTTAAATTATTTGATTTAAATCATTGAAGATTTAAATCTTCAAGATTTAAATCTTAAAGTCTTAAATCATTTGATTTAAGTCAAAATATTGCATTCTTTAATGATTTAAATAAAAATGTTAAATCTTAAATCACAAAATGATTTAAATCTATAAAAAAATAAATCACAAATGATTTCAAAAGTTTGATTTAAATCAAATGAATAAATCTTAAATGAGTTAAATCTTTAATGATTTAAATCAAATGAATTAAATCAAAATACTTACAATCAGATTGCTTCAATATGAATTATAAATCCACTTTATGCAATCTTTCATGATTGAATCAGATTTAAATCTTGATGATTTAAAACTCAATTGAATCAATCAAGATGCAAATAAATCATTAAGATTTAAAATCAAAAATGATTTAAATCTTTTACAGCTCTGATATATAGTTTATGTCGTCGGAAATGAATATTTCTATGCGCTACAAACTTCTGGGCAAAATTAATATACACTTTTTAAGTGTATAAAAATTATGATTATTAAAATATTTACAATAAATTAATAATGAAAAAATTATAAGAGTAAATATAACAACTAATATAACAACTAACAATTTAAAAAAATGTTGTCTATAAGGGCTTTAACATCTGAGCTAGAATTAATTTTCCTTTTGGAAATTATTTTATTATTTGAAATTAATTGAATATCTTCATTTTTAGCGATAAGACCACGGTTGCCACTTGAAAAAATTAAAATGCTCGAAAAAAATTTAAAAATGATCCATGACAAAAAAAAATGCTCCAAAAAAGGCTCCATTCTAATTAAAAGAAATACCGATCAACAAAAACGTAAAGGAAATTATTATTTTTCATTAATTTATTAATACAGTCGAACTTTCATTTTACGAACATCCAGAACAATGCAATTGCGTTCAATTTTCAGTAAGATTCGCTCACTTTACTATGATTTTCTACGCCCGTAACTCGAATGATCATGCGTTTTCAATATACCTGGAACGAATTTTTTAAATAAACTATTTTGATTGTAATTTTTACCAAAACAAACGAAAATTGTTTTTATATCTTCGGTTATAAATTTGCCGATAACAATTAATAACACTGTGATTGTTTTTTAAAAAATAAAAAGACCAGACCAACTTGAACGGTTTTCCCCAAATTCGGGCCTTAGGAATCAAACTTTATCATTACCGTTTTGAGTTATCACGATTTTTTTCAAATTAAAAAAAAATATATTTAATACTCGCAAAATCTAAATAAATAGATTTTAATCTCGTCTAATATATAATAATACATTTATAGTTTTTCGATATCATTGCGCAATCAAAAGTAAAAGATCAAGAGCTAAAAAAAATTACAAATATTTTGACATAATTTTAATTACCGAAATGACATTATATTAGAAAACATTTAATCAGAAATCACTTGATATATTATTTTACTGTAATATTTCTAAATATTTGGTATGTATAAAAAATTTTAGATTAATTTAATGTAAAAAAGTTATATTTTTGACCATAAATTTAAAAAGCGCAATGATATCGAAAGCTGTAATGTAGTCAATTAGAGGACATTTCAATCTATTTATTTAGATTTCATAAGAATCAGTTATCATTTTATTTCAATCTTCAAAAAATGTTAACTTTATAAAAAAAGCTAAAGAAATATGTTGTATGGAGCCTTACTAGTATGGAGCCTCTTACTATTTTAATGGAGCCTCTTACTATTTTAACGGTAAATTAATAGTATAAATAGTATTCTTTACTATTTTTATACACTTGAAAAGTGTATATTAATTTTGATAACTCAAAAAGTAATGATGCAGTTCGATTCCTAGGGCCCGATTTAGGGAAAACCAGTTGAGGTGGGTCGTCTTTTTTCGACTTGCACAATGTAATCAAAATGTTATCACTTGTCATTTGTGCATCAGTTTTCAGTTTGACGATGATATTTTTTTTTTAATTTCCACAAAATTTGAAAAACAAACGTGATTATATTATTATGACAATTGCTGCCAGGTTTTGTTGCAAAATGCCATACCAATTTGTGTTTTGTGTTTGTTACTTTCTATGTTAATTATATTATTTTGAACTTATAAAAAAATATTTTGCTATGCCTAAAAAGCTCCATTTTCCCAAAAAAGGCTCCAGGGCTCCAACGAGAAAAAAAAGATCCATTTTGGAGCGTTTGCTCCAAATGCGGCAACCGTGGATACGACTATACTTTCTAGCATGAAATGTGCGATAATATTTATAATGTTTATACCTATATTCTTGAGCTAGGTCAGATAATGTTCCTAATGGAAAAATAAAAATCTTTATGCCATCACTGCCATGAACTACAATTTTGTGGACTGTGGTAGGCATATTATACTAAGAATAAAGTTCAACTTATAATATTGCCATTTCTTTAAGACATACATTACATTTATTAGAGCCAATTAAATCATTATATGTTATTGATTCCAAAATAATACCTAATCGTTTAATTGTTTCTTCATTTACTCCAATATTACGTGACGTAATTGAAAAAGAACTAAAAAAAACTTCTTGGTATGTTTCCACTATTAGTAGTTCCCGATCCTTGTTTTATTTACAATGTTAGCTCAAACTTCTAGCTAATCGCAGCGCACGTTTGATCACTTCGAGATTCAATCTTCTGGTGAAATATACTGGTGAAAAAACACTAACGGTCAACCATGACGCGATATTAAATGGTGTTTTGGTAGCGCCAAAGCATTATTAATTAAGGAAAAAACAATTTTTTTAGCCTATTTTTAAAATCGCGATTTTTAACCTTTTCGCGCCTAGAGATCACATTTTTCGGAAAGTCAATTAACTAAATAGTGTATTTTAACTTTCATATTTATAAAGCAGCGTAATTGTTTAATAGTGGGCTTAATTAACTCGAGATCATGCTAGTTATGTTTCCATAAATTAAATCAGTAAATGTACGAGCTTCAAAAGCGTACATGTTCCTTGTTACGGATATCTTCCAACTTCCTCATCAGAGAGTTTTGCTGACTTCTCCAGATTTTCCAGTCCATTCGTGCAAAGTTGTTTGAACCAGTAGGGAATTCCAAGCGAAGCAAAACTGAAAACTCTTTGAGCGTGATGGTACAATTGCTGTGGCAGACATCTTACCAGCGGCGGCCATTATCGTTTATACGCAAACAAAATATGCATAAAGGTTTTTTCACAATGTGTAGTAAAACTTTTTTATAATTCAATTATTTTTGGTTCGTTCCTTTAGTTCGGCTCAGTACTGAATCAAAGCTGAATTATCTCTGATTTGGAAATACTGATTCTGAAATCATAGCTACCCTTACATTACTTTCGATCATAAATTTGTCAGAGATTTCAGTACTCATGGGTGAACTTCATGGATATAACTGAAAACGGTACTGAAAACAGCCATGACTTGGAGAAATCCCTAATGCTCAGGCTTATATTCAGCACTGAGGCCTAAGGCTTTGTGTATTTTCAATTAGGGATATAAATACCATTTTACTAACTTAAGTGCTTAAGTTAAGACAAACTGAGTCAATCGTCTCATTCTTAAACGCCCTCAATACATTTACATTTGAACTTTGCCACCCAATCAGAAATGTTGTTGCCTTCTCTGTTATAAGTATATTTAATATGCAGGCCATATCCTTCCCAGCAACAAATACTCAGGACTTCACTTGCACCTTTGTCATAAATGTACGTGTGCGTGTAACCGTCTGTCTGTGTGTATTGATTTTTGATTTGCGGTGTTAAATTGATTTTTGATTCATATCACGCAAATTAAAACAATTTCATTTTCATTGCAACTCCGAGTCATATGAGTGGCATGTCGAAAGACATCCCAGGCAGTGGCAAACCAACAAACAGCAAAAAAGCAATTGCATTTTATCAAAATAAACTATTGTGGAAAGTGCTTGGCAGTACGCACGTGTGGATTTTGGAATACTTGATGTGAAATAAAGTGTGGAGAATGCGTAGTATGTGATAAGGGCATTAAATGCGGGAAAATCACTGATTAAATATTTGCAAAATATCGATTATTCTTTTCCTCTTTTTTCTGTCTCTTTAATACTTTTACTTCCTTGCCCTCCTAAGCCACTGCCAGGCAGTAATTGGTCTGGTCTCAATTGGCCCCAAGTGCGTGGTGTGGTGGGTTCTGGTCAAATGTCAAGTTGTCTTAAATGACAATTAGCTGAGAAGCAAAAAAAATAAAAAATACAAAGCAAAATCAACTCCGACCTTTTTACAAAATATAAATCCCGGCCAAAGCTCTTCGTTAAGGCTAAGTGGCATGTACATAAAATGCAAAATTCTTGCCTTCTTGTCACATTAATTGCATTCAGCCTAAGTCCCTTTGGTTGGGTTATGTAACAACATTTGCATAAAAATCATAATAAATTCAATGATGCTTATTTTGTGTAACCCCCTTTTTTTGAGCGCATAAAAAGGCGCTCCCAGCCAAGAGGCTGCCACTTAGGTGCCGCTTCAATTATTCATAAAGTTAACTCGGCAAAGGAGAACTCCATGTGAGTGGTTCAGGCATGTAATTGGTCAGGGAATGTTTGTTTTTTTTCTGTTTTGGGTATTTTACTTTGCAACAAATTGAAACGGTTTATAAGCTGATACAATGTGGGGCGGTTCTGTGCTATTAAATCGTTAAATTTTTGCTTCGCAGGTGCCAAACGAGTCGTCCACCTTTTTTTATACACTTGCAAAGTTTACATTAATTTGGCCCAGAAGTTTGTAACGCATAGAAGGAAGCATCTCCGACCCGATAAAGTATATATATTCTTGATCAGCATGACGAGCTGAGTCGATATAGCCATGTCCGTCAGTCTGTCCGTCTGTTTCTTTGATATCTTCTCCCTCAGTTTTAAAGCTATCTTGACCAAACTTTGCAAAAACTTTGCACATTTGTCATAATCGGCCGAATCGGATGACTATATCATATTGCTTCCTTAGGAACGATCGGTCAAAAAACTCGTTCTAGTTAGAAAAACTGTTTTGTTTTCTATCGTTGTTGTGCACCAATCATAAAACGAAAATTAAGTCTTAATGGTAAATTTTTGCATTGCTAGTGTTGTTGTTTTGTTTCTGGCTTATCTTATTTTGGATTCTCTTTTTATCTGCATTCACCAATTGGTGGTCTCCCCTCTCTGAGTACTCGTACACTAAAAAAATTGGGTGCGGCCAAACTTTAAAATTGTTCTCTGTCAACTTTTTTTCGCTTTTTGGGGAGGGGAGAAATTTTCGAAATCTAAAACTAACTTGTTCTGCTTATGTTATACAACTGCGGACGGACAGATAGACAGACGAACATGGTTAATTCGACATGAATGTAGACGCTGATCAAGATTATATGTGTGTACTTTGAGAGTAGGAACTGTTTCCTTCCGTATGTTACTTACATTTGCCTAACTTTATGGGGAACAAATAAACGATCATGTTCTCGTAAAACCAATTTTACGGTTACCATACAAAGAGAACGAGGATAGGACGAAGTAATTAGTATCCACACGCAGAAATTTTACGCGTCTTGGAAAATTTGTGACAATGGAAGACTACAACTTTAAGGTTTTAAAGAATTTCGTCTACATAGGAACAGCAATAAACGGCGACAACAACATCAGCCTCGAAATTCGAAGATTTGAAGAAGAAGAATAACGCTTGCAAACCAATGCTACTACGAGCTCAGTAAGGAATTCAAGAGTAGAGTTCTCTCTCGAAGAAGGAAAATAGCGGTATACAAGTCGCTTATCATCCCAGTCCTTGAAAACGGCGCAGTAGCATGGATATTAACACGGACTTTTAAAGGTTAGCGATGAATTTCGCTCCCGAATAAATCCCGAATTGTATGAGCTCTATGGGTATACCAATCTAGCGGCTACGCTGAATGGGACATTTTACCCGTATGGATGACAAAGCACCAGTAAAAGAGGTGTACAATCGGAATGAAACAGCCGACAGGAGAAGAACACCGAAACTGAGATGGGAAAATCAGGTGCGGCAAACAACTGGAGCCAGCACATACAAGACGGAAGCGCCTGGCGTGCACTACTAGCATAGGCCGAGACTGACAATCGTTTGTAACAATAACATATAGGGCCGAAGAAGAAGAAGATACAAAGAGAAGGGCCCCATAGATCACGGCAACTCTTCAATTCTGTGCGTAAAGCTGCAAAATAGAATGTATAAGTTAACGTGTACGGAAGCCTTGCATAAAAGTAATAGGTTCAAAAAGTCACTTCGTTGCTTTTACGGGAGCTCACATACAATATTTTTAAACTGAAACAGACACTGCCGCCATCAGTTTTGGTGTGGCGTCTTTTTTAATCGACAGTAATCTTCACAAATATTTATATACTAAAAATGTGTTTGATTTCGAAAGAATCGTTAATATGAAGTTGCTAAAGTGCAAGATTAAATCGAAAATCGAAAAACTGAAATTTTACAGTCGATATTGGCTTTTGAATGGATAAAACAAATTTAAAGAAGAAAATTCTCGTTGGGGAGAGACTACTTACATTTTTTGTGAAGACGATATTAAGAGGATTGGACAAAATTCATATCAAAAACTTTTATTGTAAAAAGGGGTCAAAATCTATAAAAACAACGGTATAACGAACTAATTTTAGAAAAAAAAAAACTTTAACTCCTGTGTTTTTCCAAATCTTCTCTAATTGCGCCCCTATATTCCTTAAAAAGGTCCGTGTCCAATTTCAAGCCGTTTGGCCTAATCGTATATTAATCAGTCAGTCGGACTGTACAATTTTATATCGAAATAACGAAAAATAGACTTATACAGCTTTGTTTTCAATCAGTCAGTCAGCCAACTTAATGTTAATTTTTACATTTGATGTTAATATTAACATTTAGTGATTTAATAAAAGATTTTTAATTGATATTTTCCCTGAGTAACGGGTATCAAAGTAGAGCATGGCCGACATACCTTACTCTGATTTAGAGACAATTTCAGCAACTCCTCCTGTCGCCAAACACGGGTATTTATTGACCCACTCTCGAATACTTACGACTGAATGTTAGAACAATCACTTGAATAAACATCTTTCAAATTTGCAGTATATTTTGGTAATTTTCATGTACGAACATCAAGTACACATGTAATCGCCATCAGGGATATCTTCATTTCAGTTTGCAGTTGCTGACAACAAACAGGGAACACTTTTGCACATCGCTCTGTGGATTGTCGCTGCTGGTCATTGATTTACCGCCGGTTGTTGCTGTTGCTGCTTCTGGCCCTTTGCATATCCATGATTGATTGCTGTTTACGCGCCTGACTCTGCCCACTGGGAGGCAACGTCAAAGCTCAAATTGAATTTGGCACTTGACTCGAACCATTTTCCGCCATTGAACGGCGCACTGACATTTCTGTAATTCGATTATCGCATCGCTCGCATACACGAACCTTGAATTTGCCACTTTCAATGGTCCTGTTGTAATTGCATTTTTAGTTTTTGGGTAACACAATTTAAGTTGTTACACTTTAAAATGACTTTAATCCAACACTTTTTCACAATTCGGTGCACTTGTGCCTGGCCTTTATTTTTGGCCAACAACAGAACTTACAACACCAGCTGTCGGAGTGTCACAGCGCATCATTTTGCTGCCCCTCCACTCGGTTCTGTTGCTGTCACAGTTTGCCGCTTCATTGCAACTTTGCTGAAAGCTGCAACGTAACCCACATTACGTATACGTAATATTTTGTAGTAAATGGCAAAGCATAATGGGGCTTTGTTTGTCGAGAAGAAGCAATAGAGGAAGAGCAGCAGCATCAGCATTCGGTTCCAAGCTGAAATTGACTTGTTTATTATGATGCTGTGATAAGCTATGGGTCAAAGCAACGCCTCCACATGTGGTAAATATTTTGTTTCGCCTGGCGTCTTTAATGTGGAATCGAATTATTTGATGGTATTATTTGGTTCCAATTCGATTGGCCATTAAAATGAATTACAAACTGCGCAACATGAAATCCCCTCTTAATACTCAGTATCAAGCAGCTTATGGTAAGAGGATTGATGACCATCCTTTTCGAGCTAAGATTATACTTATTCTTGTTGACATGGCATTCACTTGAAAGCATCAAAGAAAACGCATTCTGAGATAGGATAAATAGAGAGTACTTTCAAACAAGGTACAACAGTTTGCACGGTAAATAAGTAAATAAGTTATGTTTGTTTCAACTTTAAAGTACGGTTCGTAAGTAACTCAATTCGGAAGTCGTGCTTTTCTTTATTTTTAGCTGTTTTTACAGTGTAATCAAAAAATGGTTAAGGCATAAAAATAAGAGGAATATTCAATTATTCTAAAACTGTTTTAGTCAGCTCCGTACTATTAAACTAGCAAACAGGGCTAGATTAAGTAATCTCGTTCACGTAATTAACTAAACTGGGAAACTTAACATGTATTATGTATGGCGGATCGATAAGTAATGACGATTGAAATATAAAGCCCTTACTAACGATATATATTATAATATTTTCCTTTATTTACAGTTCTTCTCAAACAATTTTAAAGAATATAACATGTTTTTATTACAATACGACATTTATTTTAAATCTTCTGTTGGGTAAAATGATATTTGATTCCATGTGTTCTACAAATCGCCTCCGATCCAAAAATACCATATTTCGTTACGATTTGTGTCGATTTTAAGACGGAATAATTTAAACAAACTCAGTTATGATAACTTTTCCATATGATAAAGTGCTTCGAAGTTTGCAAAATTTTTCAGAGCTATTATCTTCCTACCAATTGAACACCCCAATTATTTCATCCTGTGTTCTGACTACCAATTTTCCAAAGTATTTAGCAATGTTTTTAAGAACCGGACATCTGCCTTGCAATTGTTCTAAGTCCTCGTATCCATCTGGCATATTTCTCAAATGCTTCTATAAGATTATCAGATCGCATCTTTCTTTAAAATTCACATTATCTTGGCCCATTTGTGTGATTTTTCAAAGAAGCTCGGTCTTAGGCCATCTTCTTAATATCTATAGAACCTTTTAGCGTTTTTTATGGATCTGTCTTTTTTAGCAGGTTCTTAAACCCTTGTGCTTTATTCAGCCATTTCAACCAAGTCAGCGGATCGTTTCATTTACGTTAAAATTTCCACATAATAATGCTTTCCTTAACAGCATGTTTGAGAATCGGCTCCAAAAGCGGTCTTCTGTTTAAGCGAAGGTGTTTGTAAGCTTGATGAAAAAATGTTGCCTTTTATCAACTTCTTTGAACTTGGCCAATCCTCATACTTGTACGCTATAGCTTTGTATCGATCGGTTTACGGCCTGGTACAGATTCTATTTGGTGTTTAGTCCCACTTCTCAATTTCTAGCTTTCGCTAAAGTTGTTGTGTTTTTAAAGGATAGTTTTGCCGTGAAAATGGTTCCTAATACACTGAGAAAATAAGTCCGTTATAAAAGATCCAAATCATTAATTATTCGTTGGCACAAGCCTATCAAGCTCGCTAGTTCTGGTTCATTTATTTCTTTATAGAATACAAAGAAACAATTTTTAATGCCAGCTATGCTTTCTTTGGTGAATCGAATTTGGAACTTTGCGCTGAACAGGAATGAAATATCTCAGCGCAATGCATAGTCGCACACGCTACGATCCTGCCTATATTAAGTGTACGGGGGGTTCAATGGAGTTCATGTTTTAAGAACGAAAAAAAGCAGAAAATCGTGCACATTTCGTCATGATTTTAGAACGTAAAATGTTTCTCTGTGTACCTTAATTCGCTTGCCAACTTTAAAGTCTTCTGATTAAGTTCTGCAATCACATTTTAAGATCATTCTTCCAATATCTTAATAGTTTTTCTCATCTTTTATTGTTTTCAGCACACAGAGAAAAAATGGATATGAAATGACAGTCATTTCCACATTTTTTCATATCAATTTCACTCCGATATGACGAAGATTAACTTGATATGATAAAAATATCAATACGATTTTTTTATATAAAAACGAGACTAAGTTAAAGTCGGCCCTGCTCGACTTCGATATACCCGTTACTCAGGATATAAACATGTCCTAATTGTGGAAGAAATGAGTTTCTTTCCCATTTGCGGGGGCAACTCTACTATAGCTCATCTGATCAGGAAATGATGTATGGCTGATCGATAGGTAATAATTATTAAAATATATGTCTAGAGGGTTCAAACAATCTATTTACAAAATTGTGGGTGATATGAGGTATTTTTTTAAATTGCGGGGGCGTGAATCTTTTCTATCGTTCATCTGATCAGGAAACGATGTAGCGGATCGATAGGTAGTGATGATTAAAATATATGTCTAGAGGGTTAGAATTATCTATTTTTAAAGTTGTGGGAGAGGAGGAATTTTTCAAATTGCGGGGGCGGCAACTCTACTATCGTTCATCTGATCGAAAAATGATGTATGGCTGATCGATAGGTAATAATTATTAAAATATATGTCTAAAAGGTTCAAACAATCTATTTTTCAAAATTTGTTGGGAGATATGAGTTATTTTTTTCAAATTGCGGGGCGGTTGGCAACTCTACTATAGTTCATCTGATCGAAAAATGATGTATGGCGGATCGATAGGTAATGATGATTAAGATATATGTCTAGAAGGTTTGAACAGTCTATTTTCAACATTGTGGGAGATATGAGGTTTTTTTTTTCAAATTGCGGGGTGGCAACCCTACTATCGTTCATCTGATCGAAAAATGATGTACGGCTATCCGATAGGTAATAATTATTAAAATATATGTCTGAAGGTTCAAACAATCTATTTTCAAAATTGTGGGAGATATGAGGTATTTTTTCAAATTGCGGGGGTGGCAACTCTACTAAAGTTCATCTGATCGAAAAATGATGTTATGGCCGATCGATAGGTAATGATGATTAAAATATATGTCTAGAAGGGTATGAATAGTCTATTTTTCAAAATTGTGGGAGATATTAGGTTTTTTCAAATTGCGGGGGCGGGAGGGGGCGTGGCAAAAATTCTGAAACAAACTTGATCTGCCTGCAAACAATACAAGTCTACACTGAAAATTCTGGTAGCTCTAGCCTATAGTCTCTGATCTAGGTGTTTACACAGACGGGACAGACGGACGGACGGACAGACGGACAGACGGACATGTCTATATCGACTCGGCTATTGGTGCTGATCAAGAATATATATCTTTATGGGTCGAAATGTTCTCCTTCTCCTTATTTAACTGGAAAAATATATATAGGATATAGATATTTGATATTCAAAATTTTTTAAATCATTGATAAAAATTTGATAGCATAAAAAAAACTTTTCTTAGTAAAACACATTTTTCCGACCGATCGGTCCTATGGCACTATATGCTATAGTCATCCGATTTCGATAATTTTTTTCAAAATTATGTAAAAGCATAAAAACTAATATATCCAAGATTGGGGACGCTACGATAGAACACAAAATAGTTTTTCTCACTAGAAGTAGTTGTTTGACCGACCGTTTATATGGCAGCTATATGCTATAGTCATCCGATTTAGACAAATTTTCAGAATTGTGTGAAACATATAAAACAAATATATACTACGATTGGAAACGCTACGATGGAAATCAAAAAGTTTTTCTCACAAAGACTTATTTTTTTCGACCGATCGGTCCAAGCAGCTATATGCTATAGTGATCCGATTTTAATACATTTTTCCAGAATTATGTAGAAGCATATAAAACTAACATATACCAAGATTAGTGACGCTACGATGGTAAACAAAAAAGTTTTTCTAACTAGAACTAGTTCTTAGACCGATCGTTCCTATGGCAGCTATATGATATAGTCATCCGATCCGGCCGGTTCCGACATATTAGTTGCGGAGTGAAAAGAAGACTCTGTGCAAAATTCCAGCTCGATAGCTTAAAACTGAGAGACTAGTTCGCGTAGAAACAGACAGACAGACAGACCAGACGCATGACGTGAACTCGGCTCGCTCCATTTTTGCCAATATTTCTACGCGTTACAAACTAAATTAATATACACTTTTCAAGTGTTAAAAATCATTGTCTTGTCTGAGGCGAACTCGAGACCTTGCACTTAACACGAATGGAATGACGCAGTCCGCCAATGCACACGCTTATGGACAAACTTCTAATAGACAATTGATATTTTTATACACTTGAAAAGTGTATATTAATTTTGCCCAAAAGTTTGTAACGCATAGAAATATTCATTTCCGACCCCATAAACTATATATATTCTTGATCAGGACGACGAGCTGAGATCATTTCCGCTTCTCCGTCCCCCTGCACCCCACTGCGTACACCCTTTAGTCCATTGCTTTTCAAATAAACAAAACCTAAAAAAAAAACACCTTAGCTTAGTATAAGGCTATTTAATGTCCATTTGAAAATCAAAGTTTTTGAGTTTTTCTTTAAGGAAAATATGTTGCCCATTTTATCTATATTTTCTTGATTGAGTTAGCGCAATTTTAAAAATTGACTCCTGGTTGACTTTTTTATTGAAATACCCATATGTGTTGAAAACACTTGCCATGTTAGTAATTAACCTGTTTCTTTTACATTTAGAATATTTAACATTTCGTCGCACGAAAGCAATACCATTTCATTTCATTTCAACCTACAAAATCCAAAATATTACATTAGATGGCAATATTACATTAGTTGGCAATATTACATTAGGGTAATTAAATTGAACCAATTCAATATTTATATCCAAAAACACTTCAAGAACACTGATGTGAGTGCCGTTTAAAATTCCGTTCTTCAAATAAAGTAACTTATGAATCGCAAGAATCTTGCATAGCATTCTTCATGGTCATATAACAGCTCCATAGTTAAGTATCTTATTTTCAAAGCCTCAAATGAGCTAACTCAACAACATAACAATTATTGTGATAATAATGGACCGCGCTGAACTACCATTGATAACCAATAGTAAAGAAAATAAAAAAGTGAATAAAGCTTGTTTAAAACAACTTTCTAACGAGACATTAAATTTTGAACAAGACCAATGAGAACCAAAACTAGTAAAAATGCAATCAAACTGACATCAGTGATGCGTAAAATCAGGCAACGACCCGTTTAAAATCCCATAAAAAAAAATTAATAATATATCATAGCTTTCTTGTTGCATATCCTTCAAGTCAGTTTTTTTTAATTTGTCTTATTGTTTTAAACTTTTAATTAAATCAAAGTGATTTATATGGTGTTCTTATATGAAAGCAGCATTTTGAAATTCAATATAAAATATTCTATTTATAAGTTAAGTTTTAGCGGTGCACTTGGTACAAGTTCCTTAGGAATCGTTATAGTTAACGACTGGGCGTAATAATCAGTTTTTTTTTGCAGGCAACCTGCATGGAGTCAACTTCAGCTCAACTGACATTGATCAACCGCCATCATTCAATGCAGTTTGGCTGTGGCAACCATATCCTTGTATCTATGAATGCGTGTAACTGAGTCCAAGACCGGACGGATGTCATCGTTATCATCGTTGCAGCTCTCAACTGGCGTTGCGATTGTCAATTGTCAAACTGATTGAGTGAAAGGCAAATGCTGAGCTTGTATCCACACTTTTTGCCTCGATAAACTGCCGCACTGGCAACTGACTGACTGACTGACTGCATGAATGAATGAATGAAAAGCTGTCCCCTGACTAGCTCCCTATGTCTCACTCTCCCTGTTCCCCATGCGACTTGCTTGCATTGCATTACAAATTGTTAGATAAATGGCAAAGTCGATTGAGATTGGCAATGCATTTGAGTGATTTTGCTTGTCTGCCGAGGAAGATTCTGTTTTTTTTTTTTTGCTTGCTTGACACATTAATCTTCATTAAGTTGTTTGCATTTAAATATGTAGCTGGAATTATAGTAGAGGAGAGATAGGAGCCCACAATCCACATCAAATTGCTTCATGCAAATGCGGGTCAAACTCAATTTACCGCGATAACAAACAAAACTGTTTTAAAATCCGCAAAAAGTTACAAATGCTGCAAATTGCATGAAATTGATATGACAAAAAAAAAAATAATGGAAAACTTTAGTTGGTTTTATGCGCTGCTCTGGGCACTTCAAAATTCAATGACCATTATGGAAAAACTAAGCCCGAAATGTATTTGCTGCGGGTTTCATGTGAATAGTTGTGGCATCCATTGTGTTTGCTGTGTTCCCCCATTGTGGCATTGGATTGGTGTCGACAGTTGCACACAATAAAAAGTGTATTTTACTAGGAAATGTTTAGTACAGCAAGGATAGCAAGGATATTTAAATTCAGGCACTAGTTTAAAGGTTTCTGTTAAAGATTATTCATTAAAATGATATAATAAGTTTTAGTTTTCTACTTTAATGGATCGGTAAAAAAAGAAAAACATTTTAAGCTATATAATTGACAATACTTTAATATATTTTAATACACTTGCAAAGTGTATATTCATTTTGCCCAGAAGTTTGCAATGCATAGAAATATTCATTCCCGACCACATAAACCATATATATTTCTGATCAGGAATACGAGCTGAGTCGATTGAGCTTTGCCCATCCGTCCGTCTGTCTGATTCTACGCAATTAAGTCACACAGTTTTAAAGCTATTGAGCTGAAATTTTGCAAAGAGTCTTCTTTTCATTGCACGCAACTAATATGTCGGAACCGGCCGGATCGGATGAATATATCTTATAGCTGTCATTAAAACGATCAGTCGAAAAAAAGGTCTTGGTGAGAAAAACTTTTTTTTTCAATGATACCATTCTTAAACTCAAAAGTTGGTCCAAATCGGATGACTATATCTTATAGCTGCCATTGGAGCGATCGGTCGTAAAATATGTCCGTGAGAAAACTTTTTTGTTATCCATGATAACGTTCTAAAGATTTTTTTAACGTGCAGGAATTATGAATAATATATGCTTTTAAATGATTCTACAAAATTTGTTTAAGATCGGATGATTATATTCTATAGCTGTCATAGGACCTATCGGCCGAAAAATGTGTTTTACTAAGAAACGATTTTTTTATGGTAGCGTGATAAATTATTGATTCTCAATGATTTTGAATTTACAAATATCTGATATCTATATCCTCTACATTTATTTTACCGGTTAAATCAGTTGGAGTGAACTTTTTGCAAGTGTATTAAAACTTCAACACAGTCAAAATTAGCTTTGGACAGAACTAAGAATCAAATCAGTGTAGCGTGTGCATATCAAAGGCCGCAGTCGAATCTACGTCGCACACCGACAGCATATGCACGATTCGCTGCTGTCGATTTCGTATCGGTTGCCACGCACTCATACATAGCCAAAATATGATTGTATTGTATGCCCTACACTGCATTAAATCGACACTTCAGCGTTAACATTATTTTAATGAATACGGTACTTGAGTACTTGGTTGTACTTAAACAAGTACGAATCAGTCTTAAGTTCAATTACTCCCAAAATGTTCCTAAAATGAGAACATATATCTTAAATCAAGTACGAAAGACTAAAAATAAAGAATTTTTACTCAAACGTTCTAAAACGAACGGGATAGAATTTATACCGTTCTGTACTTTAAATATTAAGTATGATTCGTTTTTTGGGTGTACTTAAACTAAGTACGAATCAGTCTAATAAGATCGAATCGGTATTGGTTGAAGACAAAACCTTGAAATAGCCCAAAATGTACTTACGTGGGTTGCTATTTAAGTTTCTGGCCTTGGTCACTTATAGCCATTTAAGGAGCAATTGGCCTTTTTCCAAAAAAAGTTTTGACTTTTATCGATAAAAGCTCCATACGACTCTTTTATGTGTGACCACGTTTGATATCGATTAACGATTAATCAAAAACTTACCTCGGCAGAAAAAATGGAATTAACTCGTGAACATTTTCGTGCAATCATTTTTCACAACTTTCGACGCGGATTATCAAGACAGGAGTGCAACGATGAACCTAAATCTTTGAATGGCGATGAAGCACCATCCTATAGCACTGCGAAAAATTGTTTTCATGAATTCAATCGAGCGCGACGCTCGCTCGAAGAAGAAGGCCGTGAAGGTCGTCCAAAAACAGTCGTTGTGCCAGAAAACATTGATGCCGTGCGTGAACTGATATTGCAAGATCGTCATGTGACATACCGTGAGATTTTTTCCTCCAGCATACATTCGATATTGCATGAACACCTGGGCTTAAAAATGTTTGTTCTCGTTGGATTACGCACAATTTGACAATCGCTCAAAAAAAAAAGGCTCGCGTGAATTGTAAAGAAATTTTGAAAAATATAATCGCGGTGTTTCAAAAGACGTTTAAAAGATCGTCACTGGTGACGATTCATGGATCTATGCTTATGAGCCCGAAACAAAACAGCAATCGACCGTGTGGGTCTTGTGAGTAGGACGGTCAATTCTGAGTGGTACACCAGAATTTGTTTGCCTGAAGTCTTTGGAGAAATTCAAAAACGAACAAGAGAAGACAGATCATTGTGCACCATGACAATGCGAGCTCACACATCAGCCACACCACCGCCTTTTTGACCGCCCAAAACGTCGAATTGATGGGTCATCCGCCGTACAGCCCTGACTTGGCACCCAATGACTTCTTTGTATTCCCTCACATCAAGGGAAAAATGCGTGGTCAACGATTTTCGTCGCCAGAAGATGCTGTTAAAGAGTTCAAAAAACCATGTTTTGGAGGTGTCTCAATCGGAGTGGAAAAAGTGCTTCGACAATTGGTTTGAGCGCATGCAAAAGTGTATAAATCTTGCTGGAGAATACTTTATAAAACAATAAAACCATTTTTGATCATAAATATTCGCGTTTTCATTATTAGGCCAGAAATATATATAGCAACCTTCGTATTATTATAATAGGTTCGCAAAAAATGCGAAAGTTGGAAAAATATTTTTTGGAGTTTTCCATTTAAAGCCAACAAAGGGTCAGACCTTGAACAGGAAAAATCATTCTAGCAATTACTGGTAGCATCCAGTTTAAAATTGTACAATGCTGAAAGCGCTTGCGTTTTTCATATATGTGGGTTTTACAAAGCACTCGCATATTTTATCAATGCGAAGCTTCATGGCAAAACGCTAATATTTATCCCAGCTAAAATGGTGCTATCCTTTAGGAATAACTGTTTATGATTGGGCCATTTAGTGGCCAAGATTTAATTTTAAATTTTCTTTCTTTTCCCAAAATGTGTTTTCCTTCATTTATCTCCGTTTACTTAATCCTCATAAATGTCAATTTTGCTTCACCAATTTGGTCTGCCACAATAAATAATGAAAATTGGAAACTTGCATATTGGATTTCTCAGCTTATTCAAGACTACCAAATTCATATACATATACATATGTGTGGCGTGCATGGCTTAAAGCTGTCACAGTTGCTTTAAATGCTCTGGTTCATAACTGACATTCCCAAGGCGCTGGCAGTTTTCAAATTTCCACCTCTCCTGAGGGAGCCGAGGGAGTTGTTAATGCCGACAAACGCATCAATTTCAACTTTTCTGCTGCATTTGTGTGTCGCTGATTTAGGGAGTGACTGGAAGGCGAGCCGTCTCCCACTTCTGGGTAGGCGTGTGTTATTGCACTCGGAGCGCATAAATATTGCACAGCGCATAAAAATCACACTTAATTGAACGTTTTGTTACTTTGTTGCCTGTTCGCTGGTCGCTCCGCTGCATTGCGTTGTGAGTCCGTTGGCCGTCTTTTTATGGCCTTATTTTTGTGCTGGGTTGGGCTCAAATCCGTAGCATACTTTGGGGCGCCCTTGCTGCAACGAGCTATTCGTTATTCGCAAACATAAAAGGTTGAATCTCATTGTATTCGAGTTTGCTCCACAAGTGTGCCAATTTTGTCAAGAGTACGAATGACTGTGTACTTCAAGATCCGTTTTTTTCTAGTCAGTCTCATGCAGAGCTGTAAAAGATTTAAATCATTTTTGATTTCAAATCTCTCAGATTTATTTACATATTGATTGCATTCAATTCTTCTTTAAATCACCAAGATTTAAATCTGATTCAATCATTGAAGATTGCTTTAAGGTGATTTATAAATCATTTTTTCAGCAATCAGATTGTTTACATTTTGATTTAATTCATTTGATTTAAACATTGAAGATTTAAATCTTCAAGATTTAAATCTACAAAGATTTAAATCATTTGATTTAATTCATTCTTTTGAAATCATTGATGATTTAAATCAATTATTTGCAATCATTTTTAAAAAGATTTAAATAGCTTGATTTAAATCAAATGATTTAAATCTTTGTAGATTTAAATCACAAAAATGATTTAAATCGTTAATGATTTAAATCACAAAATGATTTAATTCAAATCTTTAAATCTGAAGTCATACATGACGCCATCCATCGGAAAATTTTTGATCTTCATGAAGATTTTGGTCTCACCGTGGAAATGTTGTAGCAACCACGACCGATAACGGCTCAAACTTTGTGAAAGCATTTAAAGAGTTCAAATCCGATCCACAAAGCCTTGTAAAATATACTGAATTGGAAGAAGAATGGCAAGTCTTAGAAGAAAGTTCCGAAAGATCAAATCAATCTTTAGAGCTTCTGTTGCCGAACCACGTGAGATGCGCATCACATACGCTAATCTTGGTCGCTACTTCGGATTTTAATAATATTTTAAAATCTAACAAACGTTTCTACGAAAAACATAAAAATGTAGATTAAACGTAACAGTTGAAGGGAGATGGGCGCGGAACGGAATTCCCACACTGATCCGAAATAATATGCTTCCTCACAGGTCAAAACAAATTTAAATCTTTGAAAGACACAAGGTGAATTTTATAATTATTAAATTAAAAATTACATGTGATTTCCTACTGAAAATAAATTTTTTAAAGTTCGGACTTTTCGATACTTCGGGATTCCCACAGGAATCCCATCTCGCGGCCATCTCTAATTTGTAGTTCTAAAAACTTAATTTTTTTATTTGCTCACAAAAGATTTTGAAGAAATGTTCTGGGTTATGGAACAAAATAAGTCGACCCAAATCATCTGAAAATTATTTCTGTTTTGGGATCACAGTTGATATATTCAGTCATTACGCGATGGAATTCAATATACGATTCGATCAAAATATATTGTTTCACAAAACAAAAATCAACAATAGAGGCTTTATTAAGGCGCACTCACACGATGTGGCAATTTGCCAGAGGTGGCACTCACACGTGAACACAGATGTGGCAAAATTCGATGTGGCAAGCTGTGGAGAACTGCTTACCACATGAAAATGTGGAGATCAATGCCATACCCTGTGACAATTTACTCACACGATGGGGCAGGTTTTCAGGTTTTAATCATGTGACAACATATAGTAATCTACTTTCGTGTGTCATTTTCAATAGTACACTTTGCTATAATGTCTCGTCGAGCACGGTTGTAAGTTGCAATTGCTGCAATTTGAGTTTTAAAGGAGAGAAAAAGAAAAAGACAAATTTTAGAGGAACAAAAAGAAAAAGCGCCGGAGAGTTTGGGTACACGAGTGATCGACAGACGAAGTGAACGTGTTTTAGTGCAACTCTTTTTCGAAAAATTCGAGAAGAAGATCGATGCGTACAAAAATTGTATGCGAATGCCGGAGGAAGATTTCAACGCCTCTTTGCAAATGGTGACACCATTAATTCAAAAACAAGATACGGTTATGCGTAAATCTATTTCTGCAAAGGATAGATTTGATTGAGTTTCAATCGTGTCGCTCAATCCCTGCATCCAAAACCGCATATGGGCATTTCCGCCAAAATGTCCACCGAGGCTTAAAAAACTAAAAGTTCTTGAAATCTCTCTGTTTATTCATATTATGGTAAAGAATCATTCAAATTTAACTAATTTAATTAAAAATGAACATATGGTCATTAACCTCAATGAGTATATCGACAGCAAAGTTGAAAAAGTGTATTTTCTTTTTTTTTACCATTTTAAATTGCATACTTTATTTGTATTGGCTGCGTAGGCCTTGCCACTTCATATTAAGATCGTGGCCACTTATTTCATCATTGATATCGGTTTGCGACAAGCTTTGCCAAGCGAAGTCCCGTTTGACTTTATTTCTGTAGTTGATTTGCGTTCCATCCCACAAGACGGGCTCCGACTCCACCGCCTGAATCAGTTGTCGAATTCTGTCTTCATTCCAGTCTGCCAGACTTTTCGTGACTTTCGGGTTTTTTTAATATTTTCGCCCGTCATTTTTTAATTAGAATGAAACTGGGCAAACTGAATTGTCAAATGTTAAGCTATTTGTTAACCTTGAGTTGCAACCCTAAGTTGCACACCCTGAGTAAACCATATGACAAACCTCAAAAACAAGTTAAATATTTAAACATACATACAAAAATTACATATCGTGTGAGTGTGTCACTCACACGATTGCCATATGAGTGTTGGAACCATATACAAAAATGTGGTAAACATCACAGTGGCAGAATGCCTGTCGTACTCACACGATATGGTCACATGAAACTGCTTTACCTGTGGCAAATTGCCACATCGTGTGAGTCCGCCTTTACGGATGAACATTTTGAACAGTTGCTTCTTTTGAAAGTGAACAAAATCGTTTAACCAAACACATTAAAACATGGTCAAATACATGAGCATTCAACTAAATCATAGTTTTTTAATGGATTTCGCAGTTACCTTAAGTCTAAATTTTATATTTATCTAAACAGATTAAAATTTGAATTAAATCATTTTGGGATTTAAATCACTAAAGATTTAAATTTTCATAGATTTCAATCATTTTGTGATTTAAATCTTCAAAGATTTAAATCATTAGATTTAAATCAAGCTATTTAAATCTTTTCAAAATGATTGCAACTAATTATTTTACATCATCAATGATAGCTTGATTTATCAAATGTTTAAATTTTGGAGATTTAATCTTCAATGTTTAAATCAAATGAATAAATCAAATAACAATCTGTTATGTTAAAATGATTTATAAATCACCTTAAAGCAATCTTTAGATTGAATCAGATTTAAATCTTGATGATTTAAAAGCCGAAATGAAGATTCTTTTAAAATCAGGTTGAGATTGAATCGAATCAATCTAAAATGATTGATTCATTTACAGCCCTGGTCTCATGTTACAATACTATAACACAGGCTTGAAACACAGGTGGGACAGAACAATATAGAGGTGTCACGGAAACTCTCCCCAAACAAATACCAACCAAAAACCAATCTCCTGTCCTGAAAATCTTTTGTATTTTTGAGTAGAGCTCAATACACCACTCAAACAATTTTTATAAGCAAACGAAATTTTTAGATATGTAAACAAGATTATTTTTCTGGATAAGTTGCATAAAATAAATTGAATTGTTTTTAATAATGAAATTTGCATTTCAATAACTATTCGCAAAACGAACCAAAAGCTGGCATACCAAAACCAAAACAAATTTGCCACCCAACGCTGTCGGTATTGCAAGCGTCTGGAAAATTTGACAACAACTATCGTGCTTAGATTGCTGTAAACCTTTGATTTTTATGGCATTTTTTTAGAAAATTTAATTTTATTTTAATTTTAATTAAATATGAATATAACACAGTAGCAACACTAAAAATTAGCCCGTTTACCACCCATAAATTTTGAATCTTGAGACTTCTCTAGGCATCACCCTCATACCCAGTTTTTCAAATAAGCCTATAGGCTCGCGTTCTACGGTCACTTGCTAGTAGCAACACACAGTAACAACAGTTTTAACTGGAATGTAAATAATTCAAGAAAAAATTCTACAAAATTCAGAATATACGGACAGGGTCATTGGGAACACAATAAAAAATTGCACTTAAATCGAACAATTGTTTAAGGTACCGCCAGAGGAGGTCCAACCTAAATTCGAATATCTTAAAAACCGCACGGTAGATTTTTGATAAGAATCAAATATTTTGATGGTGTAATTGGCTAAAACATGTCACAAAGAGATGGTACTCGTCAGCCAAAAAACCGCGAAGTGAAGTACCATTTTCAGATTAAACCCCGAACCACTCCATATAGGCCATAAACTAGACCTAAAAATAGACCGAACTGCGTTTTCTGTTTTACCAAAGAAGCCTTGGTTCGCGAACTATGACCGTTTTTGTACTAGCAATTGCCTTAGAACAACATTGACCATTTAGGGTATTACCAGCTGCACTTAAATTATGCAATTAATCGTACGAATAAATGCTTCATTGCAAGCAATGAATTTCTATCTGAAAATGGTACTCCGATTCGGTTTTTTGACTGCCGGGTACCATCTCTTCAGGACAAGTTTTAGCCAATTACACCATCAAAATATTTGATTTTATATAAAAAATCTACCGTGCGCTTTTGAAGATATTCAAGAATTTAGGTTTGACCTCCTCTGGCGGTAACTTAGCCAATTGTTCGATTTAAGTGAAATTTTTTTTATGGTGTTCTCAATGACCCTGTCCGTATATTCTGAATGAAATTTGCCCAGAAGTTTGTAACGCATAGAAATATTCATTTCCGACCCCATAAACTATATATATTCCTGATCAGGACGAGGAGCTGAGTTCAATTCCGTCTGTCCGTCCGTCCGTCTGTCTGTCTGTCCGTCTGTCTGTCTGTTTCTACGCGAACTAGTCCCTCAGTTTTAAAGCTATCGAGCTGAAATTTTGCACAGAGTCTTCTTTACTGCACGCAACTTATATGTCGGAACCGGCCGGATCGGGTGACTATATCTTATAGCTGCCATAGGAACGATCCGGTCAAAAAATAAATCTTTGTTGAAAACTTTTTGATTTCCATCGTAGCGTCTCCAATCAATATCAATATCAAAATCGGATGACTATAGCATATAGCTGCCATATAAAGGGTCGGTCAAAAAACTACTTCTAGTGAGAAAAAACTTTTGTTTTCTATCGTAGCGTCCCCAATCTTGGTATATATAACATGTGTGAAGTGAAAGAAAGTGAAAGAAAGCGGACGTAGTTTTGCACAGCTCCGCAAAGTTGCTTAAAACTCCGGAAAATCTTTTTAAAAAATCGCCCAAAATTTGTCAAACGTCAAACAGGAGGTTGTTTAACGCGGTTGTTTTTCTGTGCATAATCATTGTAAAATTTGAAATTAAATGCAGTGAAGGCACAAAAGAAAGTTGCGCTAAAACGGAAAACCAAACAAAATACATACATACACACGAACGTCAACAACAATTTTTTTTTTTTAAAGGGGCAACAAACCAGAGACACACACACATATGTACATACACTGGGAGGCGGCACTGGCGCGATTGGCGGCTGGGCGGTGAATATTTTGCGTGTTTGGAGGATCCTGCTAAGGAAGCGCCAACGAATTCGGGTCTCACTTTAGCCCGAGGGAGTCCCAGAAGATAGAATACTCGCGACATCGCTTAAAAAATTTGAATCCACTCATGCGAATTGAAGAAAACGTGAAGGGAACACAATTAGAGGTGGCTCATATCAGCTGATTGAGGCATTCGCAGTGAGTTTGAATGTTAAAGCTCGCTTTTGTATATAAGCTTGGTGGTCAAGCCGAGCTTTTACGTTTTTAGTAGCATTACTTTTGGGAATACATTTCAGACACTGTTTGAGCGAAGCATACTTTTTGGAGAATATATTAAAATGTTTCATACACCAACTTCAACTGCGGGCGCGGCCAAACGTCAGCATTTTGAAACATCGCCGGAGGAGCTTGTCAGCAAAATGACAATTCAAGACCTAATGAATGTCATGAAGAGCACCATGGAGACGACACTTGATGAAAAGATGTCCAATATGCCAACGAAAGCAGATCTAAATATGGTAATGGGGCATGTTAAGGAAGTAACGGATAAAGTAGAGCAGCTAAATATTGAAAACCAGAAGCTTCGCACCGAAGTAAACCAGCTAAAAGAGAAAAGCGTAATCGACAGCTCTCGTGTGGCGCAAATGGAGGATACTTTAAAGCGAAAGAATATTGTTATCCGAGGTATGGAAGTCAAAGAATCCGCATACGAAGCCTTTAACCTGCTGTGCAAGGATTCGCTTAAAATGCCCGCAACGGTCAATGTTGAGTCTGCTAGGAAAATCTATGAGGCGGATGGTAAAATGGGGATTTTGGTAGAGCTAAGCACTGTAGCAAAGGTACACGAAATTTTAAAGTACACCAAAAAATCTCGCAGGAACCCAAATATCAGTAGACCAGGATATGAGCAAAGAGCGACGTTTGGAGAAAAGAGCATTGTTGTGGGTCCGAAAAAACCTTTTAGCTTTAAATAAAAGCAAGCGCGTAAACGTCAGAAATGATAGAATGTTTATAGAAGGCAAGATTTTCAACTGGAACAAAGACGGGCAGCTGATGTGCCAAAAAACCCAGGCAGAGGAAATACTAAAGAGCATTTACGGCGATACCTTCAATGTCAACATAAACCTAAATAATATCGTAGAGAAATTAGATACAAAAAAACTAGATTCGGTCAGTCGGAGAAATTTTCAAAAGCAGAAAGCAACACCCACATCAATAAATATAGACACAAATATAGATAATAGTATAAATGTCAGTAAAATTAATGTCTTATCATACAATGTTCATGGTTTAGAAAATAAGTTATTATTCCCGTCCTTCTTTGAATACGTCAAGTCGTGCGAAATTTTTATACTGTTGGAAACACATGTGCGACAGGAGAGGATCGCAACTTTTCAGAAGTACTTCAATGGTTTCGATACATACTGGACCCCGGCTGAGAGAGTCGCAAACTACGGAAGAGCAATTGGTGGCATGCTTCTGGGCATTAGCAAATCTTTGTCACATTTGAATTTAAAACATGAAGCTTACCAAGAAGCTGGGCGACAACACATAAAGATTGCAGGAGAAACCTTACACTTCACTTTAGTTCCAGCATATCTTAGAAGCTGTAATTGGAACCAAGATTTTGAAAAAATTGAAGAACTCTTCCTGGAATGCGATAATGACAATATTATTTTAGTAGGAGACTTAAATGTTCGCATCGGAGAGCTCACACAAGAACTACCCATTTGTGGTTATATGCCTGCTATACTAAACGTGAACGGAAGGAATGCAAAAGACAAAGTCGTAAATGCCAAAGGTAAAAATTTTGTGGACTTCTGCGAAGAAAAGGGACTTATTGTTTTGAATGGCCTTACAAAAGGAGATGAGCAAGGAGAGTTCACATATATCAGCAAAGTGGGAAGCTCAACGAATGATATTGTCTCGGTCTCACAGGAATTGTTGGAGGTAATTAGCGACCTGGAAGTAGAAACTAAAACTTGGTCAGATCACCTACCCATTAAACTGAAAATTAATGTACATACGCCCAGTGAAAAATCTTCTCTAAAGCTATTGCCAAAATATATTTGGAAGACGGAAAAAGCAGAGCGGTATCGGCAAAGCGTTGAAAGTCTTCTGATTGAAACACCTGAACCCAATTCCTTAGCTAAACTACAAGAAATTGTTAAAATGTCTGCTCCTAAGGCAAACAAAAAACTTTTTGAAAGCAAGGAAAGGTGGTTTGATGCGGAGTGTTTCTGGGCACGTAAGAGCTCATTAAAGTGCTTAAATAGGTTTAGGAGATCAAACGATAATGATGCTAGATTGGCCTACATTGAAAAACGAAAAGCATATCGCGCAGTATGCGAAAGAAAAAAGGCTACATATTGGAAAGAGCTTGGCATGAAAATGGATCAAATAACATGTAGTAAAGATTGGTGGAAGCTGGCAAGGGAGATAAACAATACTCACTTTCAAACTGGTACAAATATTGCAGCCTCAGACTTTGAAAGGTACTTCAAAACACTCTTAAATCCGGCTCAGACATCACCCGATGTCCTATTTGTGAGAAATTATATCGAAGTTAGCACCTTGGATGAAACAGTGACCAGCGCAGAGGTTCTTCAAGTACTAGGACGCACTAAGGAAAATAAGGCACCTGGCGATGACCGTATACCTTATGAGTTTTATAAAAATGCTCCGAACTGCTTTATTAACGCATTAGCGAATGTCTATAATAGCTTTTTGGAACGAGGACAGATCGAGGAGTGTTGCACAACAAGCGTAATTTTCCCCATTCACAAAAAAGGCGATCTCAATCAACCTGAAAATTATCGCGGCATATCCTTTATGAACTGTATTGCTAAAATATTTATGGGTATTTTAAATGTCCGCCTAACAAAATGGATCAAGCTGAATAATAAACTAAATGAATATCAATCTGGATTTAGAGAACAGTATTCAACTGTAGATAACATATACAACCTCACATCGATTGTGCACCTAAAAATGGAGGAGAACAAAAAAGTATATGCCTACTTTGTGGATTTTCGCGCTGCTTTTGACAAAATACCCAGAAGGTTACTTATTTACAAGCTCTATACGCTAGGTGTGTCAACAAAGTTTCTTAATATATTGGAAAACATTTACGCTGATACCCAAGTAACAGTCTGGACTGGAGATGAACTGTCAGAATATTTTGAAACCAATATTGGGGTACGCCAAGGATGCTTGCTATCCCCTCTTTTATTCGCGCTGTATTTGGATGACCTTCACGATTTCCTTGGTGGTGGTCTTAGTGTCTGCAATACAAACATAAGACTTCTGCTATATGCAGACGATATAGTGATGATGCAATGATGCAACAAATGATACACAGATTGGAGCAATACTGTGCGACCTGGAACGTGGAAGTAAACACCTCAAAGTCAGAAATAATGGTTTTCAGAAAAGGTGGGAGATTGTCAGCGACTGAAAAATGGATGTATAATGGCGAACCGATACGAGTTGTTTCGGAGTTTACATATCTTGGCGTTGTACTAACCCCGAAGCTGTCTTTCAAGAAACATATTGAGAAACGAAACTCAGCGGCAAAAAACAGTATAAACTGCACCTGGAAGAACATGCTGTCAAAAAACAATATCTCATTCGATATGAAGCTCAAGATTTTTGGGGCAGTTTGCAGGTCTATTCAGGCTTATGGAGCTCAAATCTGGGGCTACACCCTTCCAGAAGAAGCAGATAATTTATATATGTTTTTTATTAAACGTATTTTTTGCCTACCTAAAACGTCACCAAGCTATGCAATAGAGCTTGAGACAAATATGGAAAGCACCCGCCTGTATATGTTGGACTTGCACATAAAATACATTCGAAAAACACTATTTACTTACAGCAGTCAACGCCTCCCGCATATTTTGTCTAAAGCTATATTAGCAAAGAATATTTTTTGGGCAAGAGAACTAAATCTTATCAGTGCGCCTTTTAATATTGTTTGGAGGGATGAACATCCGCGGCCGATCATTTGGACACAAAACCAACTAATATTGATGGGCGCGTTAACTGAGGAACGAAATCAACGACTCTTTAAAAGGAAAATGAATAGTTTGACCCGAATCTTGAAGTGACGCTTGTTACCAGGCCAGCAACAGATTTTTCATAATGCCTAAAAGTATGCAAATTGTTTTGCCTCGCTAGTTTAATTTTAGTAGTAGGTCTTGCTTTTGGTACTATTTGCTTGTAGTCTTAGTAGTAGCTACTTTTATTCCTAGTATAAATAATTAAATTTTTCTCTAACAAAATAATAATAGAGTCTAATTTTATAAATAATTGTTAGATCTATTCATTATCATTTGCATTGTTTTTCGCAAATCAATGTATCGGCAAAGTACCCAAGTACCCGATAAACTAATAAAATATCATTCAATACAGCCGTGGGTATCCGATGTACTGATAATTGCATTTCTGCTATAAGCATATCCGCCTACTGGCTAGCTGCCTTTTCCGGTTGCCAGCCTCTGTCTTTTCTTCTCGTGATCATTGACCAGAGTGGTTGTGCCTGCAAAGCTTAAGCACCGAAAACACTTAGAAGAAAAAAATTAAAATCGTGCTTAACCCCTCTCAAACTTTTTTTTGGGAATTATACTCCTAGTGCTACGTACGTTTTTGCCACGATCAGAACAAAAAGCAAGGCCAAGTAAGTGCTCCCAAAAATAAAGCTAAAGGTCAGCTTCTAACCGGCTTGTTCCCTCAACAGCTAAACTTGGTTCCACACCCACCTAGGCCAATTGTCGCCACCATTGGGTGCTCCATTGCCTAAAAGCACAAAACAAGCTGTCGGACAGCCAACCAAATTTATTAATCCATTGGTGCCAGTCCAAAAGAGGGTAAATATTTTCCCTTGTTCTCCTGGTAACAGAATGCTAATTTTCCTCCAAACCTAGTTGGCACCAAGTCTGGGATTCCAAGCTGCATCTCTAGCCTCAGAGCTTTAGTTAAATTCTCAAAGCTGAGAGAGCGCGGTTCCAGCAGAGGCTAAAAAGGCTTCTAAAAACGTGCGGAAAAGTGTGTGAAAAATCGAGAAAAACGTGGTCCCTGTAGTTTTGAGCAGAAAGCTCCCAGTCCCTCAAAAATAAACCTAATAGTGGTGAAAACCGAAAATGGCATACAAAATGAGCCATCCCAGCAATTAAAAGAAAAAAAAAGTGAAAGCAAATTATATTAAATGATTTTTTTTTTTTTTCTTAGTGAGTAAAATTTTCCTAAAATAATAAATAAATTAAATTAAATTAAATTGTGCATATAAAAAAGCAAAAAGTCGCTAAAGAAAAAAAATATGTATAAAGTTAAATTCTCAGTACTTAATCTAAATCAAATCCAAAAGCAAACCAAAAAAAAAAAAAAAAAACAAAATCCAAATGTTTATTAACCAATTTAAAACCAAAACTTCTCATACGCCTCACCGCCGAAAGATCTTTCGTCGCTGGACCGGAAAAGCTGTAAGTGTTTAAAGAAAAATTAAATGCCCCTATTTTTTTGTTTTTGTATAAAGAGTGCCTCTCAGTGGTGTTGCTAAAAGATGAGCCTAAATCCGCAGCCACCTTCTAGTGAGCGTGCCGAACCCCAATTATAACGGTCCTTGTTTCTGTATACAAAAGCAAAGATAAGAAAAAAATATAAAAAAAAAAATAATGTCAACCCACTTATATCTCACCTTTTTACAAACTAATAACTTTAAATTATTTTTTTTATACACTCTTTTTTATTTTCCATTTTAACCATAAATTTTTTCCACCCCAAACTATATTTCTTCTCACACACTGTTCTTCCGCTTGTCCGCCCTCCTCTTCTTCCCCTCTCCTCTTCTTTTTCTCCCCTTCTCTCTTTTAAAATCACTTTTTTCACATCTTCTTTTTACTCCCCTTCCCACCGGCCGATCTTACTATATCTTCTCTCGTCTCAACAATTCTTTAAAACTTTTTTTTTTTCCTCTCTCATTTTTTTTTCTTTTTTCTTTCTTTTTCTCTTTTTTTTTTTTTTTTTTTTTTCTTCCTTTTTTTTTTTTTTTTTTTTTTTCTTTTTCCTCTCTTTCTTTTTTTTTTTTTTTTTTCTTTTTTTTTTTCTTTCTCTCTTCTTTCTTTCCCTTCCCCCTCTCTTTTCCTTTTCCCCCTCCTTCTCCCCCCCCCCCCCTTCTTCTCCCTCCTTTCCCCCCCCTTTTCTTTTTTTTTTTCCCTCTCCTCCCCTTCTCCTCTTTTCTTTCCTCTCCTCCCCTCCCTCTCTTCCCCACACCTAAAGAATAAGCCTATGAGACACTGCCTTTCTCTTTCTTTCCTTCTTTTCTCTTTTTCCCTATTTTTTTTTTATTTGACATTGAAATTTGGAGCTTTTGCATCTTTATGTTTTATTTTTTTTTTCTGTTTAGACCAAAAGCCATCAGTTTGTCGCATACAGTGGTTGCAAAAAAGTATTCTTGCACCTGCAATTAATTATCACTTCCCTAAACAAATATGTTAAAGTAAATTTAGAAAAACAAAAAAAAAAAATTAATTAAGCTTCATGAACCATTTTAACCATATACCTATATTATTATATTATATTACTACATTTAACTACATATATATATATAACATTATTTTCAGCGACTTTTCTTTTTTTTTGCACAATAACTGAAGTGAAAATAATTTGAAAGAGAAAAAATGACTTAACAAAAATTAAAACAACTGCGAATAAAAATTAGGTAATAATTTTCTTTTCACGATAAATGAAAGTAAAAATAAATTTAACTGAAAAATACAAGTTAGAAAAGTATAAAAAATAAATAAAAAAATAAATTTTAGGTAATCATTTTATTTTCCTGCCAAATTAATGTGCGTTTTGGCCTTACTTATTTAAAGATAGAGATTAAAATTATAATGCTATACTACTACTACTACAATGAAATTTATTAAAAATAAAACACTTATAATCAGGGCTGCAAACCGGTCCGAACGAACCCTTCGAACTGTTTTTTTTTGCCCGGGAACCGAACCCCATTGAAAATAATCACGAGAACCCGAACCCGAACCTAACCCAGATTTCAAATTGATGGGGTTCGGTTCTAAAAAAAATTGCAGAATTTCTTTTTGCACTTTGATGATAAAATGTATTTCATAATTATGAACAAAAATGTATCCTATGCCCAAGTATGGACGGCGGTAACTCTTCCCGTCCGCAACACAAATTGGACAAAATAACACAACCTCAAGCAAAGGAATTCAATTTGCATCCGAAACTGTATTTCTGGGTATTATTTTGTTCGTACGGAGTTGCAACGGCACGGTGAATACAAGGAAAAGTTGTACATCATCTGAATTTCTTCATTTTTTTACCCAAGTCACAATTTAAATACTTTTAGCATTTCACTCTCACACTATGCCAGTCAAAGCCGTGCTGTGGCGGTCCCATTCTTGCAAAAATAGCTCTGACTGGAATTCGCGGAAATATATGAACGTGTTCGGCCACCATATAAGTTAGGGGATGAGACATACCGGCGTATCTGTGATTAAGTCACTGTCACTGGCAGTCATCAAATCACAGTGACTGCATATAAATAGCAACAGTGTGATTTGGTGACTACAAGTCACTGTGACTTAATCACAGTTACGCCGATATGGCCAATCACAGTTACTAAATCACGGATACGCCGAAAAAGATCATCTCTTATTTATAAGCCAAAAGTGGCCGATTTTTTCAGGTTTCATGGCCACAAAAGCACATCAGTTTCAGGAATCCCACTACTGTGAAAGAGAAATGACTTTTGCTGAGAGTGCAAGTTGGCAGTATCGCTGAACTCTTCTAAAACATACATACAATGTCTGATTGTCTTGTCCAATCTAGACAGATCATTTATGTGCTTGAATGCCAAAAACTGCAGCATTTTATAAGGCTTCTCTTCTTAAACTCTATTAAATTATTTATTATGTACATAAAAATATAAAATGCAATCTTGAACCCGAACCCGAACCGGAACCTCGGTTCTCAATTTAAAGGGAACCGGTTGTGGAACCGAACCCCTAGCGTAGGGTAAGGGTTCGAACCCCGAACCGAACCCCTGTCGAATTTGGTGGGGTTTGCAGCCCTGCTTATAATGATAATGAACTAAACGAGTTACCTTTCCGGGAGTTATGAAAAGCGGACCTGAACGAAAATGACCATGCATTAGTGGGTTAAAGGGATCGTCTCTAAAAAGAATGGATTTGCTCCAGGACGATCATGGTAGGGTGGGGATATGTGGCTCCCAAATGTCATCACGGGATAGCCTAATGCCACTAAGTGTTAATAAATAGATGTAGCCCTTCCTTAAGTTCTTCTTTTCTTCTAATTTTCTTTAGTAGCTTCCTTGCTACTGTCTTTTATCCTGGTTTTTGACTGATTAATAGGCGATTTGACCCACTAAAAATAGCACGCGAATTTTAATAATTAATTAATAACAATCGAGCATGTAGCATCGCGGTACTGTTAAGTAACCCCCCCCCCACCCATCGCCGACCAGACATAGCCGGAAACTAGCGCGTGCTCCGCATACGATGTCTACCCTTCATCAGCTCAGCCAACATAAACTCACGTTACATGTTACAATCTACAAGGACCTCGATCATACAGCAGGGAGAAAATTGGTTCAATTAGATAGCAGAACGGTATCATGGGTGATGAAGGCAAGATGCGACATGATATGGCTCAACGGAAACAAATACAAGTTTCAGCAAGATGGAACGAGAATTTGTGAGCTTTGCAACACCAACGAAATTGAGGACATCCGTCACTTTATTGGAAGATGCCCCATTTTATCAGAATATAGATTGCTTTTTCTGGGAAATACCTTTTTATTAGAAAGAGAAATTTTAGATCTGCTAAATGATGCGCTTGAAAATAATTGGAAAAATATAACACTATTTCTGCAGCATGCTATAAGATATAGAAAACAAATTTTAATGGAACATTTTTAGGGAAAATACTTTATATTGGAGAAACTTGGGAATTGCTTCCATACCCCAACGATTCTGTATCTCGCGACGAGCGGGGAATCAGTTTGTATTAAGGTTGGGAGTGGCGAACATGTTTTTCCATATATTTGAATAATTTACACATGACTTGACGACTTGATAGTCATAGCCGAATTACTTATTTAAAAATCAAAAAATTCTGTGAAATCTAGTATGTATTGTTAATTCTAATTTGTTATTTGATTTTTAATAAAGTACTATTATTATTATTATTCTGAATTTTTGTAGAATTTTATCTTGAATTATTTACATTCCAGTTAAAACTGTTGTTACTGTGTGTTGCTACTAGAAAAGTGCCCGTAGAACGCGAACCTAGGCTTTATTTGAAAAACTGGGTATGAGGTGATACTTAGAGAAGTCTCAAGATTCAGAATTTATGGGTCTAATACCGGGCTAATACAAAAAATTGGATTTTGTCGTACTGTGTACAGCATACAAAAATTAAACAAACTTCAATTGAACTTCAAATTAACTCATATCTAAAACATGGGAAAGTTTATTTGAGAGAGACGCAACCCTGTTTGATGAGAGGGAACATTATCTTAGCCAGTGTTGGGCGCGTCCGTATAGCGTGTGCTTAGGCAAAGGTCGCTGTAGAAGTGACGTCCCACACCAACACTGTAAGCCTACTGCGCTGCTGTAAATTTTGTATCGGTTGCCACGCACACATGCATAGCTAAAATTTGATTGTATTGTATGCCCTACACTGTCTTAGACACAAGCGTTTCAACCTACAAAGTATATAATCTCTCGAAGTACTGTGACACCGACGGATTATTCGAGCTCAAAAGACCTAAAGATTTTAAGGACACCAGTTTTAATACACTTGCAAAAGTTCACTCTAACCTATTTAACCGGTAAAATATATATCGGATATAGATATCCGATATTTATAAATTCGATATCGTTGTGCATCAAAATTTGATCACGCTACCATAAACAAACCAAATCCGACCGATCGGTCCTATGACAGCTATAGAATGCAGTCATCCGATCTTAACCAAATTTTGTAGGACTGTTTAATTGCATATATCAATATTATATATATATGTTCCTTAGTTATAGAACGTTTCCATGGAAAACAAAATTTTCTTTTATTAAGACCCATTTAACGACCGATCGTTTCTATGGGAGCTATAAGATATAGTCATCCGATTTTGACCTACTTTTGCAGAAATGTGTGACAGCATATAATATTCATAACTGCCGAGTTTAAGAACGGTATCATTGGAAACAAAAAAGTTTTTCTCACCAAGACCTATTTTCCGACCCATCGTTCCTATAGCACCTATAAGATATAGTCATCAGATCCGGCTGGTTCCGACAAAAGAAGACTCTGTACTAAATTTCAGCTCGATAGCTTTAAAACTGAGGGACAAGCTTGCTTAGAAACAGACAGACGGAGGGACGGACAAAGCTCAATCGACTCAGCTCGGCGTCCTGATCAAGAATATATATGGTGTATGTAGTTCATATAAATATTTCAATGCGTTTCAAACTTCTGGGCAAAATAAATATTGACTTTGCAAGTGTATTAAAAATGTGGACAGGAAATGAGCTTACTATTATTGATGGTTTACAAAAATTAGAACACATTATTTCTTCAAAACAACAAATTATTAAAATGAATGTTGATAACTTTGACAACTATGAAGAGACCTGGGACTTAACACGAATAAAATGGGGTCTCATTGCACGGCACCATCGCACTCGCGTGATATATATTTTTTTACGTAGCTTAAAGTTTCGATTTGTAACACTTTTTGTCTCATTCTTTCGAAATTTATATTATACGTTTCTTTCTGTTGGTCGAATTTCGAAAATTCAATAGTTACCCTTTTAACCCGTTTTAATATTTATTATACTTTTTACCGAATATAGTTTGTTGTGCAATGAATGTAACAACCAGAAGAAAGCATTTTCGATCCTCTAACCCTTACTTGTTATACACTTGAAAAGTGTATATTAATTTTGCCCAGAAGTTTGTAACGCATAGAAATATTAATTTCCGACCCCATAAACTATATATATTCTTGATCAGGACGACGAGCTGAGTTCAATTCCGTCTGTCCGTCCGTCCGTCTGTCCGTCTGTCTGTCTGTTTCTACGCGAACTAGTCCCTCAGTTTTAAAGCTATCGAGCTGAAATTTTGCACAGAGTCTTCTTTTTACTGCACGCAACTAATATGTCAGAACCGGCCGGATCGGATTACTATATCATATAGCTGCCATAGGAACGATCGGTCTAAGAACTAGTTCTAGTTAGAAAAACTTTTTTGTTTTCCATCGTAGCGTCACTAATCTTGGTATATGTTAGTTTTATATGCTTTCACATAATTCTAGAAAAATTTATCAAAATCGGATCACTATAGCATATAGCTGCCATATAAACGGTCGGTCAAAAAACTAGTTCTAGTGAGAAAAACTTTTTTGTATTCCATTAAAGCGTCACTAATCTTGGTATATGTTAGTTTTATATGCTTCCACATAATTCCGGAAAAATTTATCAAAATCGGATTACTATAGCATATAGCTGCCATATAAACGGTCGGTCAAAAAACTAGTTCTAGTGAGAAAAACTTTTTTGTTTTCCATCGTAGCGTCACTAATCTTGGTATATGTTAGTTATATATGCTTTCACATCATTCTGCAAAAATTTATCAAATTCGGATGACTATAGCATATAGCTGCCACAGGACCGATCGGTCGAAAAAAGTGTTTAACTAAGAAAAGTTTTTTTTATGGTATCAAATTTTTATTATCAATGATTTTTAAAATTTTAAATATCTGATATCTATATCCTATATATATTTTACTGGTTAAATCAGTTGGAGTAAAGTTTTTCAAGTGTATTAAAACTTCGGCGCAGTCGAAGTTAGCTTTGCCTTCTCGTTTTTAATTATAACCGTTACTTGAAGAATAAAATGGTTATACCATATTAGCGCAAATTTATGTATCGTACATTAATTTCAATGCTAATGTTAATGTTACCATTAATGTCAATGTTGAAGTCTTTTAAAAACTGCTCTCTCTGAGTAACGGGTATATCGATGTTGGGCTTTGGATTTTTTTTATTATTGATAGTAAAAAGAAATTATATAAATATGTTAAACCACTGATAAAAAACGACCTAAATAATAATCGGAATATTTGAAAATAATTTTTACCGCCGCAAAATCTGAACAAAATTTAAATAAAATAAAATGATTAAAAAAAATTGGCTGCGACCAGAAGACAGAAAGAAATTTTTTCGTGTAAACGTTAGATTTTGCAGTCCAATTTAATAACGTTGTATAGAAGTGACAATTTAACCTACGGTTACTAGATCAGGTATTGGAAAACTCGGAATTGTTTGAGCATCTTTTTTTCGTTTTACTCAAATTTTGTGTTCCACTAAAAGTTCCTCTTTAATTTATGTTAATCTATTCATGTTAAAATTTGTGACAACCAATTTTACTTTGATATTTTTACTCACAAAGTAATTTAGTAGAATCTAAACTTAAATTAAGAATGGAAAAAAACAATAAAGCAAGACCATCCTTACCGGACTCGAACCCACACAGCAAAAACAGGCATCAAGCCTATACTCACAATGCCTTTTCCGTAAATCATATTAATTTCTATATATACTAAATCGATATAATGTTAACTGAAGTACTTTATGTTAAATTTCTCGTGTACTCAGTTTGTTTGCGAGTACCAACTCTGTTGTGTACATCCTTTAATAATTTTCATAGAAGGCCCTGTGAAAAAATTCCATCCTCATCAACATCAGCTCGATGTATATATTGTGTTGTGTTTTTTTTTAACCGACTGCTTAATTCCAAGTGAATTTAATTCGAGAGAAATGGACGACGGCACAAATTTAATTGATTTTCTCTTATAACTTGTGAATCGTTGACGTAGGAACTATACAGAATAGTTTAAAGTTCATCTCAAATTTTTACTGGTCTAATAAATAAATTGCTTTTCATAATCGAATAAGTTCAAAGACTGGCTAGACCGTTAGTTTATTATTGGTATTTCGTTTTACTAAGCTATTCTTTGTCAATTAAAAACACTTTAATCTGCATTATTGTTTTCTGTGTCCGCACGAACGAATTCAACGCCATGGAGCTTCAAAGTTCGAACCTCAAATTCTGTTTGCCCTTTGGTTTGCACAAAAGAAGAGTTGATTGCATATTTGCTTTTCGATGTTTGTTCAGCTTATTAAATTGATTTATGAAATATTATTTAAATATATAGAAACGAAATTGCATTTCATTTAATTGAAATGAGTTGCAAAAAAAGTGTTGATATTATTTTATTTATATACTTAACAGTTAATTAATTTTTATACGGAAAAAATAGAGGCCTATTCAGAATTAAGCAGAAGGGAACGAGGGAATGAGTGCAAGAGAAGATAAATTGTGGTCCATAAGGAAGACTTAACTGGGGTAAGATGATGCTGAAAATGCAGTTTGAGGTTTGTCAACTTACAATGCTAACTTCGATACTGAGCGACATTCTGAAATGTTCTCTCAAGTGACCACCAGCACTTGACATTTATTAAAGTGCAACTTTATCGGTGCACATTTTTTATTCTTCTTAACAACTACAGCCTGACTGGATGTCCATCTCAAGTAGTTTGCTGCTGCATTTGATGTGCATTTCCATATCGTTAATAACTTTTTTCCTCTGTCTCTGTCCATGCCTTCATTCGCATTACCATAAAGCTTCAGGGCGCCTCATAAAAAAACAGACAGCTGCCATGGCTAAGCAACATTTTTGTTTATGATTGTATAGCACATTTTTATGTACACAGAGTAAAAGCTAGGGTGCGGAATTCTTAGCTCGACATGTTTCTCGGGGACCTGACTGTTGTCTGCCTGTCTAGTGATTTGAGTGATTTAAATCAGAGACAGAACATTCTGGCACCACACCCAAGTTAGTCAATCATTTAAAAGAAACCAACAAGTTTCCAACACTTTTGTCAATCGATTGTCAACAGCACTTTTAACTTTTAGTGACCTTTTAAGACTGCCAAAAATGTTCTTGAAAATTAACTGACAAATGTTAAAAGGTAAAATTTTTGGTATATGCAAAAAAGTAATTTGATGCCATCGTCGACTTTTATCAAGCAATTTTCTAGCATATTTTTGGGAATGAGCCTCCTTGCTCTCCCGCCCACTAGCCATTTCCTGTTTGCCAGCTGGCAACCTACAACCTCGACTTGACTTGATGAAGTTTTGTGGCTGAGCGCTCTTGTCTCTGTCTTTGCCCCCTTCCCCCCTTCCAACCACTCCCTCCAGGTTTTTAGCAAAATTGCAAAATTGTTGTTACAAAATGCTTGTGGGGTTATTTTTCTGTTGCAGGGCCGAGTGTCTAGTGCCCAGGCATGTTCATAGTTAGTTTGTTAATTAACGCAACGATGCTTATTTCTGTTTCAGAGAAGACGTCGCAAATTATTGCAGAACCAACTTTAACGGGTTGGGCTTACCTAAATGGCCTGGGGCAAGTAATTTCAGTCGGAAATATGGAAATTTTCCAAGGAAAAGGTCGAGATTTCGCACAGGGCGGGGTTAAGTTATGGTTATATTATTTCTAATTAACTAAGATAATTAATGAATAATTAGTTAGCCCAGAAAATTGCAGCGCTTAGAAATATTTATTCCCGATTCCATAAACTATAAACATAATTGACCTGATCGACAAGCTTTGTTGATTGTTCGTCTGTCTGTTTCTAGGCAAACTAGCCTCTCAGCTTTAACTCTATCGAGCTACAATTTTGCAAAGAATTTTTTTTAACTTCCCGCTTCTAATATGTCGGAACCGCCCGGATCGTTTGACTTAATCTTATAGCTGCTATATCAGTTGGTCGGAAAATACATAAGTTTTATTGTCAAGAACTTTTTTGTTTTCTATTGCTACGTTTATGCTATTAAAAAATCATGCGTTTTGCCCCTCAAAGTATGCAATCTTTATATTCTTTAAGAATTATTCATTTGAACGACTTCAACTATGGCAGCATCATACTTAATCCACATTGTGCATTCACTTAGATTGTCGGAAAAGGAAAAGGTATACAAAAATATTTAGTGTTAAGGCTAAAAAAAAAAAAAATATTTTCTTTATTAAAAAACATAGCGTACTTGAAAGAGCAAAAAGCATGATTTTTTATTTGTGCATAAACGTAGTATATAATAGCATTCTTAAACTCAGCAATACCGAAAAAAAGTTTTTCATAATTTCTTAGGAATCGAAAGACAATATACTATAGCTGCCATTGAGCCAAATGTGTCATTGTACCATACTAGCATTTGCATATAAGCGATATTCACTGTATTTTTTTAAATTTAAAAACAAAGCATACTTGGAATACGTTCACGCATACGTGTCATTGCAGCATTTTAGATTACCGAGAGCTGGTCACACTAGCGGCGAGTGAGAGAGCAAGACGATCTCAGGTCGTCGTGAGGAGTTCGTCTTGTGTCGTCTAGAGAGTTGGTTGTGTGTCGTTGCCAAGAGTCGCAGGAGTTAACAAAAATGTATGCCACCAAGTTTAGTTTTAATCTATATACTACTAATTACCTATTATAATCAATATTCTTAATATCCCATTAAATGAACACTTGGAGCGAGCTTTAAACTTTGTTTTGAGCGGAATTGCGGTACGGGCCTCGAGGGCGCAAAGGAAAAATGTCCGATCTCTGCTGTAGCCCTTGTTTAAGTCAATCCTTTAGTTCTTTAGTATAAAAAATTAAAAAAACGCTTTAAAATGGCATCTAAGTGTTCAACAGAGAGCCGCAACGAGCAAGCACACTCTATCAGTTACCAGGCTTCTTTGTGTCCGTCGCTTAGGTACAGAAAACTAGAAATGTATGTTAAAACATTGACTCAAAACGATCAAGCTGTTTCATGATGTAATAATTACTGGTGAGGCAATTCTGAGCATTTGCTCAGAGCGTGAATGTGAGCGCGAGAGTAAGCTTGAGAGTGAGAGGAAATGGCTCAACACACAAATGTTTTATGTATTTGACCATTTCCAATATTTGCATGGCGATCAAGCAAAGAAGACAATCTTTCACTTTAAGGCCCCCCCGCACACAGAGAGCGGAGCGGAGCATAGTTTAACAGCGAGTGAAAACAAACACACCGAGCACATAGAGAGCGCGCACACCAAAAGCTTAGCAGAGCGGAGCGGACAGTGGCTGATCCGCTGTAAACAAGAATGCTTGTTTATTTCTGCTGATCCGCAGTTTGCTTATGCTTTTTGTGGCGTACAGTGAGGCAAACAAGAAGTCTAAAAAAATAATAAGTTAAATTACACTAGTTTACAATATTTAAAAAAAAATACTTATTGAAGCCGGAATTTTTCTCTTATGTATTTTGGAATGCTGAACTCAAAAAGAAATTATTTTGACTTTTTTTTAGACTTTGTCTTTGCTCTTGATTTTCTTCTCTGATCTGGCTTAAAGCTCAAAAAAATTTCTAATAAACTCGTAAAATAGTCAAATTTAACTCTAAGTACTTTCGTATGTAAAAAAGAATAAACAGTTATTTGTTTCTAATGTTCAAATTTTTGCGTATAACTAAAAATGATGTTAATTTTTTCGGTTTTAATTGGAAAAATAAATTAATTATGTAGGATTTTCCATTCTCCCGTATCGAAACAAGGAGTTAGATCATTCTAACTTTGACATCCTCAAGACACCATTTTTTTTATATCATTCTCTAGTTTAATTAAGCTGTAATCAAAGTTTGTAAAATCGCCCTCGTATATTGATCAAATTTTTTCTAATGTTCCCGAATTTCGGTGGATATATTTTTCATAATTTCATAATTTTTTTACGATTTGTAAATTTTAAACTCATTTCAATGAGAGATTTCCGTAGCACTCGTGAAGACATAATTATTTGTAATTACAGACATTTCAAAAATCAAATTCAAAGCTGTAAACAAAAAAAGTTGTAAATTGAAGAAAACGTTATCCAAATTAGGAGAAGTTAGTCTGTTATGAAACTGATTTGTTTTCTTATAATAATGCATTAGTTAAAACAAACTAGCAACACTTGGGTCAGCTCTTCGCTTTCTATCCGCTCTCTGTGTGCGGTGCATATAAAGCTGAGAATAGCTTATTCGCTGAAAGTGGATGAGCTGTGCTCCGCTCCGCTCTCTGTGTGCGGGGGCCTAAGTGTCAGTTGCATTCTGACAAAATTTCAAGAGTAAATTCAGAAAAATTTAGTACACAAATTTTGTATGAATATATGTGCGAGTCGTGTGAGCCGTGTGCGCATAGACTGGAAACATGCGTGGAACGATCTCAAGTGTCAGTTGAACACTAATGATATGTCAGGTATGCAGAGACAGCTGAGAGCGGCCTCACCAGTAATTATTACACCAGGCATGCAATAACACAGTGCGACAAAAATCAACTTACTTAATGTAACTTTAGGACTTGAACGTTTAAACATACCTTGTATAATACACGTTTATCAAAAAATAAATCCTTAACAAGAAGAACAAGGGAAAACCGGACAATTGATTTAAATTCGGCGCTCAAAAATACATAAGAAACGATGGCTAACTGCTCCGGTCCGAAACCTTGTATACGTGTTTAGTAAATCAAGCTGATTTTAGTTTTTGGGAAGAGCGATGAACTTTAGCGGCAATAACATGAACGAGTGTCAAGCGAGCGGCGCTCAATTTCACAAACTCGCTAATGCAGAATGGCGGCTCATAGACTATTTGTGTCTGAAAATTTTGTTAGCACCATAAAACACTCCGATAAATTGGACAGGACAAAAACGTTGACTTTTACGATTTTCGATTCGGTTCTGCGTTTTGGAAAGTACAACGGTTCGGTACGGTCACGGTTTTCATTCCTGATTAAAATTGTATCTTCAATTTGTACAAAAATGTTAATGTAACAGGTAGAAAGCAATTGAAATAAATTAAATAAGAAAAAGAAACAAATGCTTTGATTCAAAAAGCTAACCTTTTTTTTTGTAAATTTTCTTTAAAATTGTTTGTTTAATGAAAACAACGAAATATTTTCTTTCTAATTTTTGTTTGTCTATTTGATTTTTCTTTTTCAGATATACTCACTTTCATGCGTGGACAGGGCCATAAGACGACGCTCTTATTATAATCGTGAGCCAGTTGCTCAGCCAACTGATGACAGTGACCCAAGCTGCGGGCATCATTCCAATGCTGTTCCTTAACACGCTGTTGCTGCTGTGTGGCTGTTGCCGCTGATAAAGCGTCTCCTGGCAACAACTGTTTCCCTTTGGTCCTGTTCTGCCGCTGCTGCTGACGTGGCTGCTTCGGTGGGTCAACGGCCACATTGGCCACGTCCACATCGACATGGGTGTCTACATTAAGGCCCGCATTTAAAGTCTTTACAATGCTTGTGTATTTCGGTAGCTCAAGTAATTTAATGAAGCCACTTAAATCTGTGCGGGAAAGATATATAAAGAGAGAAGGAGAAAGAGGGGAACAATTTATATAGCATATAAAATAAAAATACGTTGCATATTTCAGCTCAGTCTCTCTCTCTCTCTTTGTGTCTGTGCTTAAGAGATGCAGAGTAACTGTTACTGCTGATGAAGGCAACTTGTACTCATTGTTCGGTGTCTGTCTGCAACAGCCAACCATTCTCAACAGCATCAAGTGCCCATTTGAGGTTCTCTGGCAGAGCCTGCTAACGGGCTGCCATGGCAAGTAAAGTGGCAAAGTGTTGAGAGTTATGAATGCGGTGATTCACATGAATAACTCGTACCATAATGTTGACGATACACTAGATCAGACACACATAAACTCTTGAGAAAACTACCAGATGAATGACCAAGAAATAAAATATAAAATGCTTTGGCAAGCATTTAATTTTAAGTGTTAGAATTTAGCTAATAAGTCTAAGCCGGCTAGAGGTCATGTAAGCTATGGAATAAAACTATAGGTAAAAAGGCACCAACAACACCCAAAGAGAGCGGGACTTCAGCTGTTTCATGATCCTTTCGACGTTATCATCAATATAGATCAGATTTATATGCAAAAGCATTTTTGAAATATTTTATATATACTCAATTAAAAAAGAAAAATTTAAGGCTAACATCGGCTTTGCCGATAAAAATCAGATAGTATTAATAATGGACAAGCTGGAAAACGTTATCATTGAAAATAAAAAAGTTGTTCTCACTTAGAGTTATTTACACCGATCGTTTCTATGACAGCTACATTTAAGTCATTCGATTTTGATCAAACGTGTCAGAATTATAAGAAAAAGGAGGTTGCAAGTAATAAATGCAAAATTTCAGAACGTTTGGAAACTGGTAACAAAACAAACATGTTAAGTATTTTCTAGTTGATCCACTCAGCCAAGATTTTACCAGACTAATCCCATTCGTTTATTCTCCCAAAGACAATTGTCATTATAAATTAAAAAACTTTTAATGACAATTGCAATCAGAAAAGTTTTCGCTTATGTAGTTGAATATTTATGCGAAATGTTGTTTGCTTTAATGATTATTTTGTTTAAATGAATTTGCCATAGATCGCGATAAGCAAAAAGTTTTCTTTGTCTTTTGTTGTTGGCACTTTAATTTGTGAGTTTTTCCTCGAAAAAAAAAGCATAAAATTTGTAGTGAACTGTCCAAGTTTTCTGGTCGTTCTAAACGTCTGGCAATTTGTTTTATTTCTTTCAATTTTCTGTTTTTGTTTTTTAGTTCGTTAAGTTAGTTTGGATAGGTAAACACGGGTGGCCGCCACACACATGCCAGGTTCAAAGTTTCTAAACCTGTGCAAGTCTCTCACTTATTTGGCGTCTAAGTTTTGCTCAGTGCTACACAAAGTTTTTCATTTTTAAAGGTGTCATAAATCGAAATTGACAAGAAATTCAATTTGCAAAAATCCCAGATTATATTTGCCGTAATTTCAGCTTCAACTGCCTCACATGTTTTAATGCTGAATAAATATTGAAATTGATTTTAGTTGCATATGTTGCAAATAGTTTCTTCTCTCTGCCCTTCCACACACCAATGACAATTTATGGCCAGAGAAATGGCAATGCCCACGCGACTTGGTCAGTTCATTTGCTGACCAACATGCTGGTCCTTTTGTTGGTCGGTGGAGAAATCTATAAATTGTATTTGTAATATATTCGTACCTTTTGGCTGACTACAAAAGCGACAAATTCAAAAACAGAAACTTGTATGGCTACAGGAAAATAGTTAGATAATATTTTATACAAGAGAGAGTGCATTTCTTTGTAAAGGATTGATGGAAAAAAAAATCAATTACTTGTTATTTGGTTGGTAAAATTGTATACAAGTAAGTTCGTGTCTCCAATCAGTTCCCAGAAGTAGACACAATGCTTTACTTAACTGTTTCACAAAATCATTTTCTTTTCTTTTCTCTCTTTTAACCTGTGTAACTTTACTTTGTTGCTTTGGTTTCCATCGTCAAATATGTAACTACAATATCAAGAACAAAGAAGTCCCTTCTGGCTGTATGCTGACTTTAATAAAATACTAACCAAAAGCAGCAGCAGAAGTAAATGAAGTTTTTATTGTGGAAATTATAAGTTGGCACTTGCCAAGCAAAAGAAATATTTATGACGGCAAATGGACGATGGCCAGAACAATGAAGAAAAGTGAAAATGTAATTAATGTTGTAAACTGCTAGCGAAGGAAAAACATAGAAAAAAGGCTAAAGTAAAAGAGGGAAAGTATTGGACAAAGTCTGATGGCGAAGGACATGTCCAAGCCAAAATATGGTCAAAAACGAGAAGGCAAAGCTAACTTCGACTGTGCCGAAGTTCTAATACACTTGAAAAAGATTACTCCAACTGATTTAACCGGTAAAATATATATAGGATATAGATATCAAATATTTACAATTTTTAAATCATTGATAATAAAAATTTGATACCATAAAAAAAAACTTTTCTTAGTAAAACACATTTTCCGTCCGATCGGTCCAATGGCAGCTATATGCTATAGTCCTCCGATTTTGATCAATTTTTTCGAAATTATGTGAAAGAATATAAAACTAATATATACCAAGATTGGAGACGCTACGATAGAAAACAAAAAAGTTTTTCTCACTAGAAGTATTTTTTGACCGACCGTTTATATGGCAGCTATATGCTATAGTCATCCGATTTTGATAAATTTTTTCCGAATTGTGTCAAAGCATATAAAACTAATATATATTAAGATTTGAGACGCTTCGATGGAAAACAAACAAGTTTTTCTCACTAGAAGTTGTTTTTTGACCGTCCGTTTCTATGGCAGCTATATGCTATAGTCATCCGATTTTGATCAATTTTTGCCGAATTGTGGGGAAACATATAAAACTAATATATACTACGATTGGTGACGCTACGATGGAAATCAAAAAGTTTTTCTCACAAAGACTTATTTTTCGACCGATCGTTCCTATGACAGCTATATGATATAGTCATCCGATCCGGCCGGTTCCGACATATTAGTTGCGTGCAGTAAAAAGAAGACTCTGTGCAAAATTTCAGCTCGATAGCTTTAAAACTGAGGGACTAGTTTGCGTAGAAACAGACAGACAGACAGACAGACAGACAGACAGACAGACGGATAGACGGACGGACGGACAAGCGGAAATGAACTCAGCTCGTCGTCCTGATCAAGAATATATATAGTTTATGGGGTCGAAAATTAATATTTCTATGCGTTACAAACTTCTGGGCAAAATTAATATACACTTTTCAAGTGTATAAAAAGTCAACTCATCGCGCTTTAATTAGTTTATAAAAAAAATCTGTAAAATTATGAGTTTGGATGCAAATTAAGCTTGTGCAATTTTAAAAACAATGACGAAATAAGAATAAGATAAGAAACTATAAAAGTGCTGCCCATCATGGTTGCGAGCTGAGCTGCCTAGCGTTATTATTTATTTTGCTTAAGGGGTTAAACGCAGCTAGAATATTCAAAAATACAAAATTATTTGCATTTTCTTAATGTACATTTATTTAAGTATATTCTCTGAAAATTTCAAACAGATTCGGTAAATATTATCGGAGATATACCCAAAGTTTTAAGGACGCTTTGGAGCTGCAGACGCATTATCTTCTTTCACACATGACCAACTGATGTTGCTGAAGCTGATTTCCAAATTGATGAAGATTAACGAAAAATTATTGAAAAGATGTGAAGGTGATTTTATACAAAAAAAATATTAACATCGGCTACGCCGATGTTTTAAATACCCTTGCAGTTTTCGAAAGGCGCTACCATTGATAACAAAAAAGTTTTTTCTCACGAGAATTAGTTTTTAGACCGATCGTTCCTATGGCAGCTATATGCTATAGTCATCCGATTTTGATAAATTTTCCAGAATTGTGTGGAAGTATATGAAACTAATATATACCACGATTGGTGATGCTACGATGGAAAACAAAAAAGTTTTTCTGACTAGAACTAGTTTTTGGACCGACCGTTTATATGGCAGCTATATGCTATAGTCATCCGATTTTGATAAATTTTTTCAAAATTATGTGGTAGCATATAAAACTTATATATACCACGATTGGTGACGCTACGATGGAAAACAAACAAGTTTTGCCCACTAGAACTAGTTTTTGGACCGACCGTTTATATGGAAGCTATAGGCTATAGTCATCTGATTTTGGTTAAGATAGCTTTAAAACTGAGGGAGAAGATAGCATAGAAACAGACGGACAGACAGATTCGAGCTGGGGCGAATTTAACTTACGGTCTCATTTGAACTTCATCTTGTCTGGGACTCGAACTCAAGACCTCGAAGACTGAAGACGGATGGCAAGCTTCTTTACCGATGGTCTTTCTTATTTTCAATTGATCACTCTTCTCTCTAGAAATTTATTTTCTATGTTTTACTAAAAGTAACACCACAAAAAATGTCATAAATTTTAGAAAATTTTCTTATTTAAAATTTATAATCCCTAAATTTAGAAAAGATAATTTTAAATTAAATCGGCATGCCACCCCTTAGTCTTTCAAAATTATATATTGTTGGGCGATACGGAGTTGGGGTGTTCAGGTAGTCGGAGCAAGTTGAGCCTTTGGGTCTGCTTGTAAGAACCGACAATTATCGACCGCTGACAATGTGCTTAACTACTCAACCGATTCTATTCATCAGACCTCAGCGTGAAAATTGTCGGGCGGTCAGACATATGGCAAACAAATCGGCTGAATTTTCGAGTGCAGATTGTCGGTCCGTCTGAGTGTTTCTTACATTTGGGAAAAACTTTTCAATTTAAGGTGGAAAATAATTCTACAATATATTTAAAAGTAATTTAAATTTTTTTAAAATGTATAAAAAATAAAAATAAACATTTTTGAGAAGTTTTTGATACTTTTGAGCAATTTCGGCCGGTTTTAGAAATTTAATTTTTCTGGATGTGTAATATATGCACAGAAAAAAAAAGATATGATCTGGGACTCAATATGACATTTTTTCATATCAAAAAAAAAAGCCGATAAGATGCAGATGAAATTGACCGGTTCGAAAATATCAAACTGATATTTTCAAAATGATATGTTTAAGCTGTTCAAAAGCATTAAATCCTCTCCGTTTGGACAGATACTTGCACTTGTCGCGTCGTTGACATTATTTTCAGTTTCACTTTCAAGGTTGATCGCGACCAACATCCTGCTACAAATAACTCGATGTCAACGCTGACTCCGTTGATTTCAGAGCTCTAAAAAAGTGTTTCTATTCATATAAAGAATTGCGACGATAATAATTTTTATGTCATCTGAGAATAGGCCTTAAAAAATATATTTGGAATTGGCTGGGCGCATATATTATATATAAGTTATATTAAAAATATTCCCGCTCAGAATTTTAATGATTATGTAATATTAGCGCCATAGCAGCTTGGAAAGAAAAGAAATTTAAACATTTTTGTTAGTTAACAAACATTACCTTGACTGGGTAATGAAAAAATTGATATTTGATAAAATATCATATTGATCAGCCAAGATTAAATTGATATTTTATCTTACTTGACCTCTAGCCGGATAGAATTAGATTTTTAATAATTTTTGTTTAATTTTTTCAATCATAATTTTATTATTTATTAAGCTAAATTCAATTGGTCACTCAACGAATATCTGTCCTTAACAAAATTCGTTTCAATTAAGATTCATTCATTATATTTCTTTGGCAATTAGTTATAGTTTCTCACTCAATTAGTCAACTTATCAGATGCAAACTTTTTTGCGTTCGATCATAACTTTTTCCCCAGATTATTTCGTGTCATCGTCGGCAAACAAGTTGCCGTGGCTCAGTCATCACAAAAAAAATGAAACTATTTGCCGATGAATGTATGTACGAGCATGTTGGCAAGGATTTGGCGTAAAAAAGGCTTTGCACTTACCCACATCAGGTAGAAACTCGACGCTGGCATTGGACAAATGCACTTGAAAAAAATCCAGAAAATGCTGGAAGCCCTCTTGCACATGCATCATATCCATGTGCAGGGAAGAAGGAATTAAAACGCCCACACGTTGAGTTGCCCGCAAACGTTGTTGCTGCTGTCGCCGTTGTCGTTGTTGCTGCTTTTGACGTTTTTGATGGCCAGATTCTGGAGCATTACGTGGTTTACTTGATGTTGTCGTTGCTGTTGCTGTTGATGTGCTCAAAATTGAATTGCTCGTATGTGGGGTGGTTGCTGCTGTTGCTGGCGCTGAGGAAGTCCACGTAGCCGCAGCTGTTGCAGCAGCATCAGTCGTTGTCTTGGTCACAAGGACACCCAAGAAACTGGTTGAGGCAACTGGCTGGTTGGAGCTGAAGGCAAAAGAGGCGGCGTTATGGGAATGGTGAAAGAAGAAGGCTGTCAACAGCAGAAATAATTTAGCAATTTGACAGATTGTTAACTTCATTTATGTTGCGTATTGTTGTTGTTGTTGCGGTTGCTTTCCAGTTGTTGTTGTTGTTTTTGCTATTTGCCCACCACTGTAAAGAGCTTAGCAGGCCCCCTTTTTAGATTTTCTCACTTCACAGTTTACATTTTGCTGCCGTTGTTGCTGCTGGCGCCTCTATTGTGGTTGCTGCTGCTGTTGTTAATGAACTTTGACAATGCTTTGTCTGAATTTGCCATAATTGCGTTTCTATTGCTGGCAAATTGCAGCTGCCTGAAAAGAGATGGACATACAGACATATTTATTTATATAGAGTTGAGTCGGGTGTGTGTAGTAATAAGCGGGGAGTAGGGCGTCAAATGAAATTGCAACACTCATTAAAAGTTTTCAAGTTGTACGTAAAGTTATATCGAGTTCTTGTTGATTTGAGTTTGTAGTTCTATGTACACTTGAAAAAGTTGATAAATGTCGATATGAGTTTAATGGTTTACGGGAAATACAAGGAAGCTGTGATGGGCACCCCTTTAGTAGTGTGGCCAAATGTGCAATTTTAAATGTAAGAGTGACCTTATTGGAACACTTCACACAAGAGTAAGCGGTAAGGAAGGCCACTTAGCTCCTTTTACGCGAGCTAGCATACGACAGAGCGACAACAACAAACAAATTTTACCTTGCCAACAGCAAGTTTTTCAGATGTCTGACTTCTGATTTCGTTCGAAACGAGTTCTCAGCTCTGCAGAGAGAAGCAATTAAAAAAAATAACTTTCTTCCAAGCTTCGCAATATCTTAAGGATTGTTTGAGCACCCTTGGTTTAAAGATTTTATGATTTGGTTTTTTTAGTGTACATTTGTTGCCGTTCTCAACAATTCGGCATGAGTTATTCGACCACCTGGAAGATTTTACGTACAGAGCTCGGTAAAAATCCTTACAAAATACAGCTGGTGCAAGAACTGAAGCCAGATGACCTTCCACAATGTCGTTTGTTGGCTGAATGGGCCCTAGAAAAGGTGTATGAGGATCCACTTTTTATCGAAAAAATGTCTTTAACAACGAAGCTCATTTTTGACTCAATTGGTACGTCAACAACCAGAATTGCCGAATTTGGTCTAAAAAGCAACCTTAAACATACACTGCTTGATGCGGTTTGTGGGCCGGTGGCATCATTGGACTGTACCTTATTATAATCCGTGCGATGATCACCGACTTTGGAAATGCTGGAAAAAGTATACCGAAATTGGAGCTAACGGATGTACTACCTGGAGGCGTAGCCGCGGGCAACATTTACATGAACTAATCTTTAAAAAGTAAAGTTTCAAAAAAACAAACGCTTAAAAATCATCCGTTAGATGGACTTATTTCCTCTTCTGCAAGCATGTTATTGTATATTTTATGTTTATTCTGTTATCATTTTTGTATATATGTACTCGTATTCCAATCCATTTTGAAGCATCACATCATCATTTCAATACAATTTCCAATGTGCTCGCAGGCACCTGATGTCCTTTGAATACATTTTAAGCTTCCTGCAAGCTGTGATATCCGGCATTTACAATTTCCTTGGCGCACACACACGCACAGCTACAAGCAAAGCCAGGGGGTCCGCCAACTCATACTGTCAGATATTTTCATTTAAAATGTGAACACAAATTAATTAAATTAAAATTTCAAATTAGTTGAAAAGTTCAGCAAACGCCCACCAATACACACCCACTTATAAAAGAGAGATAAGCAAGAGTCCCACACACACACACACACACACACTCACACACTCACACACTCATTCATACAGTCGCGCAGGCGCTTCCGTAGATGCTGTTATTCATGTTGCTGGTTGACAGCATTTTCATGCACGTTTAAGCACCTACACACACTCATGCACGCACACACACACACACCCACCCAAACGAAGAGGAAATGCCAAGCTCTGCATAATTCAGGGCGCAAATTTTGAGCTTCCTCTGTTTTTTGTCGGTATAAAAACCGAATTGCCATAAAATTGATTGCGCCTAAATAAATATATATAAAAAAAATATACACGCACATACATACATACATGCGTACGTATGTATATCCTTACACACAACTCTTTGACTTTGTTTACTTGTGCTTGTGCGTTGCGCCTCAGTTGTTTAGTGTTTCTTTTGATTACCCAATTTGAGGCTCCCTTCCACCCACTTTAGAGCGAGCAATTTAAAGCCCAAAGTTCAGGCAGCCTTTTGTCTATTCCTGGATTTATTTTCGCTTCCTCTATCTCTTTCTCCCTCTTTGACTTCATGCTTGATTACCTGCGAAAAGCATTCGTGCGTCAATATTTCAATTCATCAACTTGACAATCTAAACTTTCATTTAGATATTAAAAAAAATTTTCTTTTTGAAGTTCACCTTATGCCAGGCCTGGTCTTTGCTCTATATCCAGGAAAGCATTGTCATCCGATTGCCCGGAAATGATTGATCGTTCTGTTTTGTTGTCAATGGGCAAAATATCTAAATAATCTACTCCGGAGTCGTTGTTGGGAGTCTGGAGTTGGTGGGTGGGGTCGGCAGGCCGGGGACGCAAATTGCCGCACAATGGCTGCCGTGGCTTTGCTTTTGCTGGAGGCCAATTGTCAAAAGTGTGAAGGTTAAACGAGGGGCACACGTTTGTTGGTTGCTCAGCTTATACTCGTGTGTATTTCAAATAAGGCGGCCTCATTGCAGCCATGATGGATTAGCTTTGCCTTATGAGTGAGCGCAGTATATAAATATATATCATTCAGCACAAGTTGATCTCTAAATAAGCATAATCGATGAGAGATTTTGCGATTTGTTTATTTATAGACTAGCTATATACCCGGTGCCGCTCGGGTCCTTAAAAATTCAGTTAATCCTTTTCTTTTACAATATGAATTAAATTTGTATACTGTTATGAGAGAATTTAAAATCAAATTTAAGCCGGTAGGGAATCGCTTTCTACAAACTGGTACGGAATGTGTTTTACAACCCGGGGTGTATATATCTTACTCCATATAACCGTAGGTTTCCAGTTCATAGCTTTAATAATTCCTCAGATATGTCTCTGAATCACTATTGAAATGGTTACAAACGGTTGGAAATCGCTTTCCATAAACTGGAACGTACTCCGTTTTACACCACTGAACACTTTTCAACCGGTTCAGCGGGTTCGGAACTGGTCTTAGGCCAGTGAAATGTCTATTTTTATATAACTAACTAACAAACCAAACTTCAAGCTCGTACCTTCGATGAATTCTGAGATATGGCTCTGATCCTCTGATTCAAGATCAGTGAAATATCTGTTTTCATATTACTAAATCTTCTGTGATTTAGCTCTGAACCACTTTTGAACCGGTGCACCAGGTTCGGAACCGGTCTTGAATCAGTGAAATGTGTTTCTTTATTTAAATAAAACACACGCCAAATATCGAGTTCATAGCTTAAATAATTTCTGAGATGTGGCTCCGGTTTATAGACTTGGGACAGCCTATGACTCCTGCCTGATCGACATGAACATACTGTAAAAATATCATGAAGATCAGTTCAGTTACCTTAAAGGAACAATCATACACGCCTGAAATCTGATGTGGCAACACAAACACTTCGTGCTGAGTCGTGCGTGTAATGAGAATTAAAAAATTTTCATAAAAGGATAATTCTTCTCATTAAACCTTGAAAATACGTAAATTCTTTTTTACAAGAAAGATGGCAAAACAAAATAAAATAATTCCTTTAAGCTAGGTACTCAGACACGAATGACATTCTCGCTGCCAATCTTTATACATGGCTCTTAGAATGCGCCCTTCGAATTTTCTCAAAGCATTCTAAGAGGCCGTACTCAGACGCCAAGAATGCGCTCTGATAATGTGCATGGGGCTGCCAGATCGTTTTTCAAAAACAGCTGATACATTCTCGCAGGGGGGTCTTCGAATTATGAAACATGATTGATAATTCGAAGAGGTAGCTCTGAGAATTGAGCACACAATTAAAAAAATGGATTCAAAAAAGATCTAAATGCAAAACAGAAACAATTTCGAGAACTTTGCGGAGCAGAAACAAGTTGCAGTGTCCAAAGCGGTCAAGATGAAACTTATTTAAAGGAATTTGGTCAACAATTTGCCGCTCTGACGTCGCTTCATCCTCTCAGCGATACGAGAAATACACATAAGAAAACAACCATTGCAATGAAAATGACCTCTGCATTTCACAAAGAGCCATCCATTTGTTAATTTTATTTATTTATTTTACAATCTCTGTTGCCCGCTTATTTTTAAACAAACCACAGCTGACAAAATCAGAGTGACCATTTCGGATTCAGTGACAGTTTACAGCCTTTTCGCTGTGGTTGGATCACCCTACATTCTAAGAGGCCACTCTTCGAATTATGAAACAATTCTAGCAGCGAGAATGTTATTCGTATCTGAGTACCTAGCTTTACCGTGTTATTTTATTATTCGGCATTCATCATATTCTTTAAGCATCACCTAACCAACATTTTGTCCAGTACCACTACACAACGAAAGATCTTTATGCGTGGGAAAATAATATCATGACGTAAGTGTTTTAATCAAAATTATCTTTTGGCTTGCCAATAAAAAAGTGTATGATACGGATCCAATCGTAGTCTAATTAATATCAATATACAATTTCATTTGAGTTACTGTGCGTTAATACTCGATCCAAAAATGAGTTCTTTTGCCTTTGAAAATCAATTTAAATTTATCATAGGATAAAATATATATAAATATATAAATACTATATTATTGATCGTATTAACTAAGTTTTATGAATTAGTGTTTACCTTTACATAATTTGCCTTCTGCATATTTAAAATATGAAGTCGAAATCAGTATTAAAATTTTGTATTATAAGATTTGATCCATAGTTCGTTATTCATTATACATCTTACTAGGGATGTCGGATATTTGAAAAATATCTATATCGATATTTTTTCGATAGTGAAAAAGGATGATTTCGATATTCATATTTTGTTTTAAAAAAAATCGATGTTATCGATATTTTTGATATTTTTAACAAAAACATCGTTTTCTTAGTAATAATCAGGTCGCTTGGGGTAATTGAGGTGTCATTTGAAGCGTTGTAAAAGCTAAATCCTGTTTGCGATCAAAATAAGAGCTCCCAAATCCAATAAATAAAGATAAAATGTATTTTAATAAGTTTGACCAACATATTTTTTATATTGTAGTTGAAAAGTGAACATATTAACAACAAAGAAAACATAAAAAGAAACATAAGTCGTTAAATCCAAGGAACGTGAGAACTTTTGTATACCCTTGCAGAGGGTATATTAAAATTGTCACGATGTTTGTAACGCAGTGAAGGAAGCATTTCCGACCACATAAAGTATATATATTCTTGATCAGCATGACGAGCTGAGTTCATTTCCGCTTGTCCGTCTGTCCGTCTGTCCGTCTGTCCGTCCGTCCGTCTGTCCGTCTGTTTCTATGCTATCTCCTCCCTCAGTTTTGAAGCTATCTTGACCAAACTTTGCAAAAAGTCTTTAAATACAAATACGCTGCACATTTGTCGGAATCGGCCAGATCGGAAGGAACGATCGGTCCATAAACTAGTTCTAATGAGAAAAACTTTTTTGTTTTCCGTAGCGACACCAATCGTGGTATATATAAGTTTTATATGCTTCCACACAATTCTGGAAAAATTAATCAAAATCGGATGACTATAGCATATAGCTGCCATATAAACGTTCGGTCCAAAAACTAGTTCTAGTAAGAAAAACTATTTTGTTTTCCATCGTAGCATAACCAATCGTGGTATATATTAGTTTTATATACTTCCACACAATTCTGGAAAAAATTATCGGAATTAGATAACAATAGCATATAGCTGCCATAGGAACGATCGGTCCTAAAACAAGTTCTAGTGAGAAAAACTTTTTTGTTTTCCATCGTAGCGTCACCAATTATGGTATATATTAGTTTTATATGCTTTCACACAATTATGAAAAAATTTATCCAAATCGGATGACTATAGCATATAGCTGCCATAGGAACGATCAGTCCAAAAACTAGTTCTAGTGAGAAAAACTGTTTTGTTATCAATGGTAGCGCCTTTCAAAAACTGCAAGGGTATTTAAAACCAGGGCTGCAAACCGGTCCGGAACCGAACCCTTCAGAACCGGTTCGGTTCAGGTTCTGGTGATCCCTGAACCGAACCGGGAACCGAACCCCATTAAAAATAATCACAAGAACCCGAACCCGAACCTAACCCTGTTTTCTTATTGATGGGGTTCGGTTCTAAAAATAAATTGGCAAGCATAGAATTTATTTTTGCACTTTGATGGTTTAAAATATTTCATTATTATGAAGAAAAATGTATCCATTTATATGCCCATGTATGGACGGCGACACTTTTTCCCATCCGCAACAAAAGACTGGACTGTGTTATTTTACACAACCTCAAGCAAGGGAATTCAATTTGCATCTGAAACCGTATTTCTGTGTATTATTTTGTTCGTATGGAGATACAATAGCACTGTGAATACAAGGGAAAGTTGCACTTTATTTAAATTTCTTCATTTTTTTATCCAAATCACAAATAAAGTTCTTTTAACATTTCACTCTCACAATATGCCAGTCAAAGCCGTGCTGTGGCGGTCGCATTTGTAGAAAAAATAATTCTGACTAAATTCTCGGAAATTTATGTACGTGTTCAGCCGCACTATAAGTTAGGGATGAGACAGCCCGGCGTGTCTGTGATTAAGTCACTGTCACGGGCAATCATCAAATTACACAGTGACTGCATATTTGAAGTAACAGTGTGATTTGATTACTGCCAGTCACTGTGACTTAATCACAGTTACGCCGATATGGTCAATCACAGTTACTAAATCACGGTCCGCAGATAAAGCTCATCTCTTATTTTTACTCCAAAAGTGGTCGTGTTTTTGCAGGTTTCATAGCCACAAAAATCACGCCAGATTCAGCAATCCCACTACTGTGAAGGAGAAAAGACTTTCGCTGTGAGTGCAAGTTGGCAGAATCGCTTAACTCTTCTAAACATACATACAATCAATCAATCAAGACAGATCACTTATGTGCTTGACTTCTAAGCCATCAGGCAGCAGATTATAAGGAATCTCGTCTTCAAATTCTATTAAATTATTTATTATGTACATAAATATATAAAATGCTATCTGGAACCCGAACCCGAACCGGAACCCCGGTTCTCAATTTGAAGGGAACCGGTTGTGGAACCGAACCCCAAGAGTAGGGTAAGGGTTCGAACCCCGAACCGAACCCCTGTCAAAATTAGAGGGGTTTGCAGCCCTGTTTAAAACATCGGCTACGCCGATGTTAGCCTTCTATTTTTTTACTCTGTCGTTAGACAGAAATTTTTGGAAGACGCGTTGAGTTGCATATGTGCTTATCGGCTATTTGACTTTTGTTGTCGGAAACCACACTTTTTTAGTCGAAGACAAACTTTTTATGATCGAAGCCAAGAGCTCCGATGTTTCCGAGCTTCCTGAAATAGCATATGCCAATGTCAAGTCGGAAAGCGCTGGCAATTTATACCTCTCTTCCATCCAAAACTTAAAAATATCGCCGAAAATATCCCAAACGAGAAGGCAAAGCTAACTTCGACTGTGCCGAAGTTTTAATACACTTGAAAAACTTTACTCCAACTGATTTAACTAGAAAAACATATATAGAATATAGATATCAGATATTTAAAATTTTTAAATCATTGATAATAAAAATTTTATACCATAAAAAAAAACTTTTCTTAGTAAAACACATTTTCCGACCGATCGGTCCTATGGCAGCAAAATTATGTGAAGGCATATAAAACTAATATATACCAAGATTGGGGTCGCTACGATAAGAAACAAAAAAGTTTTTCTCACTAGAAGTAGTTTTTTGACCGACCGTTTATATGGCAGCTATATGCTATAGTCATCCGATTTTGATCAATTTTTTCAGAATTGTGTGGAAACATATAAAACAAATATATACTACGATTCGAGACGCTACGATGAAAATCAAAAAAGTTTTTCTCACAAAGACTTATTTTTCGACCGATCGTTCCTATGGCAGCTATATGCTATAGTGATCCGAATTCGATACATTTTTCCATAATTATGTGGAAGCATATAAAACTGACATATACCAAGATTGGTGACGCTACGATGGAAAATAAAAAAGTTTTTCTCACTAGAACTAGTTCTTGGACCGATCGTTCCTATGGCAGCTATATGATATAGTCATCCGATCCGGCCGGTTCCAACATATTAGTTGCGTGCAGTAAAAAGAAGACTCTGTCCCAAATTTCAGCTCGATAGCTTTAAAACTGAGGGACTAGTTCGCGTAGAAACAGACAGACAGACAGACAGACGGACAGACGGACAGACGGACAGACGGACGGACGGACGGACAGACGGAAATGAACTCGGCTCGTCGTCCTGATCAATAATATATATAGTTTATGTGGTCGGAAATGAATATTTCTATGCGTTACAAACTTCTGGGCAAAATTAATATACACTTTTCAAGTGTATAAAAAGTATACGTTATATCGCGTTAGTAAAATATCCGATATTGATAAATTGTTTTTACGACAAAAATATCGATATTCAATCAATCGATAATATTTTGGGCAACCCTTGTCTTACATATATTATCCCTTTAGTATTGCTGTCGAATGTCTTATTTATAAATATTAATATAATTAATTAATTTTGAACTGAATTTGTTTTGGAGTAACTTTTTTTTGGTGGAACCATGCAGCTGCGTAATGACGTACTGTAGTGTAGTAGAGGGATCCTTTAGTATTTCCAATTTATTCTCGGCCCTAAAGGATCATGATAGGGTGGGCGTTCTTACAGCTATGTGAAAAATTAACCAACAAAGTTTTGTGGAATCATCTAATCTCTTAATTTCTCTCCTATCAGTAAACTGTGGCGTTGATATCCTGCTCTTTTCTACCCCCTTTTATCCCTTCTACAGCACGCGAATATATTTATAAAATTATGACATCAGCATACAAGCTCCTAACTTGGTGGCAATATTTCCCTGAACCTACCACAGATGACCAGACATAAAAGACGACGCCAGCGAGTGATCCTCTTAAAGTTAGCTACCATCTGCTCTATCAAATGTATACGTTATATGCTACATATAAAAGTAAGGATTATTAAATACTTCTTTCCCTTCGGAACGGGTATATTGAAGTCGGGCAGGGACGACTGAAATGAATCAAAACTGGTAAAGTGTATACCGATGTCCTCCCAATGACATCTCTGCTTATAATCCAATGATTGTTGTTCCTAAATCAAGCAATTGTTACCATTTTTCCTCGACTCAAGCATGTTTTGTTCTGAGATTAGGTATAAAATGTTTTGAAAACGTGCTTAAATGTGCTTCGTTCAATTTCAAGTGTGAAATCCGCTCATTTTGGGTGAAATGCTTACATTTTTCCCCTTTGTGTAGAAACAAACCGTCGGGCATGGCAATATTTACTCAGCTTGTTAGGTGCTGCTTTTTTCTGCCTCTACAAAGGGTATTAAAACGAAGCACCGGTTCGGATCGATTAATAATGTTTGACTTAGGGTTTGCTTCGAAGGACCGAAACTGCTATTCACAAATATTTGTTGAAAATTTATCCAAGTACAATAAGCCAGTTTCTATAGCTGCTGGCTTCGTTGACCCTTTGACCTCTTTAAAATTGCATTTTGATAACTGTAAATACAGTGGGTGCAAAAAAAATAACTTTCTTTTATTAAAGCATTTTCTAACGACAAAATTGCTTTTAATTTTATGAGATTTTATGGGCAGCGTAATAAAGTTGGACGAAGTGGACAAGGGGCAACCACAACAACAACAGCGGCACCAGCATCCAGCATTGATGCTGACAACGCAGCTCGATGTTTATATAAATAAACATATTAAAAACTTTCAAGGATACCAGGGATAAACGCAGGCAGAGTATATACTGAAGGATGAGGGGATAAAGAGAAGGCTGAAAAGCTTTTGTATGTTCTAGTTGATAGATCTTAACTCGCTGTTGCTCTCACATTTCTGTGCTGCCGCCAGCCTATTTTCGTGTTGTTATTGAGTTTTAGCTCTCGCGTCCTTTCTTAAGGGCAATATTATTAGGGCACGCACACACATTCATGTGTATGTCTTTATTTTTGGTTGACGGCTTTTGGTCTGCTCCCAGCCATAACATCATCAGCGACAGACGCATCCTTGTAAATTTATAACCACTTGTTTTCTCGCTTATTTACATACATATTGACACAAAGCAAATGACAAGAAGTGTGTGAGTGTGTGTGTATGTGAATCTTTAATACGCATACATATGCATTGGTCCATGACAGGCTTGAGGTCTGAGCGAGAGAGTTCAACAACAGCCTCGGCATCTTCACAAAACTAACAATGTATGGCAAGTGTGGGTTGATGGGAGGGTGGTGAGAGTGAGACAAGCACCACTTAGGGCCATACACACACACACATATAAGAGCCTGTTAGCCATAGCGGTGTCTGTGTCGCCTGTGTGCGTCTTATTTATCATATGTTTTGGCTTAAGAAAGGATTTGGTAACCATCCTCTGGGCTGCCTGCATGAATCTGATAAAGATCTTTAAGTTGAACTTTAGTTTCAATTCTCTTTGATCTGCTTTAAGAAATTATTCAAACTTTTTTTTGCCTGTCCTGTAGTAGTAGCACATGGAAATTGCGACTTGATCTGCCCCAAGTAACCATAAATTGTCACACATTGCTTTTGCCCATTACCCTCCTGCTCTTGGTCCAGGTTCTTTTTTCATTTCCTTTTTCCCTCAACATATTTTGTGTTGTCAGTGAGTGTAATAACTCAATTATGTGGTTGCTCTGGTTACATCGACAAATGCTCTCGTTCTTGAGTGCCATTGGCTGGGCATGCCCAAGAGGCTTCTTGTGCTAATCGCGTGCCGCACTACTTGTGTCATGTCTTCTACATTTTCTTAGTATCAACATTTGCACATGAACTAACGCAATTCCATTTGAGGACTAATTTCACTTAAAATTGCAGAAGCTGGCGGAATTTGTCACGACGCTGGATAAGCCCAACTGCCTTTGCCCGCATTTGGGGTTTGTTGATTGCGGTTGGAGGCAACCGAAAGGCATTTTGGGTTGAATCGATTAGAACTTGAAGGGCAGCAGTAGAAAGGAAAAAGGACGGGAAAATATGTTAAAGTAAAGAGACCTAATTTATATATATTGTAAGGGGATGATATAAAATTGGTCTCAATGATGACGAGCTGTTAATACATTATATCTCTCACACTGCAAAAACCTGAGAAGTTTTTAAATATGAAAAACTGTCATTAATGGATTTGCATTCGATTTCCAATGGACTATTGAGAATAACGAAACTTGATCAGCACTAACAGCCGACTTAATATAGTTATAAACTTCTTATATCACCTCGGCGGATCAAATTCATTTTCAATTTTTACCACTACGCCTGCCACCCTCGTAATTTGAAAAAAAAAACTACATATCTTCCCTAATTTGATAGATAAATTGTTCGAACCTTCAAGACATTTATGCTAAGCATTATTATTTATCGATCTACTATAGATCGTTACCCGATCAGATATTTATATTTATATTTATATCCTTGCCGAGGGAATATTAAAATTGTCACGATGTTTGTAACGCAGTGAAGGAAGCATTTCCGACCACATAAAGTATATATATTCTTGATCAGCATGACGAGCTGAGTTAATTTCCGTCCGTCTGTCCGTCTGTTTCTATGCTATCTCCTCCCTCAGTTTTCAAGCTATATTGACTAAGCTTTGCAAAAAGTCTTTAAATACACATAGGCTGCACATTTGTCGGAATCGGCCGGATCGGATGACTATATCTGCCATAGGAACGATCGGTCCAAAAACTAGTTTTAGTGAGAAAAATTTTTTTGTTTTCAATCGTAGCGTCACCAATCGTGGTATATATTAGTTTTATATGCTTTCACACAATTTTGAGAAAGTTAATGAAAATCGGATGAGTATAGCATATAGCTGCCATAGGAAAGATCGGTCTAAAAACTAATTGTAGTGAGAAAATTTTTTTTGTTATTAATGGTAGCGTCTTTCAAAAACAGCAAAGGTATTTAAAACATCTGCGTAGCCGATGTTAGCCTTCTATTTTTTACTTTGTAGTCTTTAAAGATTAAACAGACTAACATTTCATATATAAATTGGCAAATGGCATTGTGTAAGCCCACCAGAGCTTAAGGAGTCTGATGAGAAATGTGGTTATTTCGAAACGGTCTGCAACTCTAGGCCCTAGCCTTCGTGTAATAAAGCATGATTCTGTTTGTTTGCCACACTTGGTTATTTGATGCTACAAATTGACAATAGCCCGCTAAGTTTCTTATTGCAGGAAAATTTTATTCGGTGAATTTTGTTTGCCTTGAACAAAACTTGCTTACGAATGGAAAAGCTTTTCGAGTACCCGCACATTTGCTTTGGTTTATTTGCGCATACCTCATAATATTTCTGTAATGGTTTTCATTCCATTTAGTTTAATTGTTGTGGGGCATGTAAAGCTTGCTTAAAACCAGTTGAAATGAATGCTGATCCGTTTGTACTAGCCGCAAGTGTAAGCCACACAAGTTGGTTACATATTCCTATTTTCTATTTTTTCCAGTTACTTATGCGTGTGTGAGTGTGAGTGTGTGACACATGTAACGCTTGCAGCCTCGCACACAAATTTTCAGCATTCACGCGCTTTGTTTTTGCCCTGTGTTGTTGGCTGTGTTTTATCTTAATACCAATTTTTTTTTTGCCTACTTTTTGGCGACGAAAATCTCTTGCGCAACATGACAACGGACATTGAAAGGAAAAGGAGAAAGAGTGAGAGAGCGAATTTCCCTGTTGTTTATTACCGTTACAGCTGTTGGGCCCAATGTGTGTGCGTGTGAGTATGTGTGTGTAGGCGGGTTGTTTTCTTTGCTCCGATTCGTTTTTGTTTGTGCAGAAATTAGTCGCAAAACATGAACTTGAAAGCGTTTGTAGAAGGAAATCTTGTTCCACATTTTTACTATTACTTATGTTTGTTGTTGCTGCTGCTGTTGTTCTTGATGTTGTTGTTGTTTTTGATTTGCCTTTGAGTGTTGTAATTGTAAGCACAAAGTTTTGCCGTTAGTTTCGTTTGTTGTTTATATTGTTTGCTGTTGGATAGCCTTTTGGCTGGGTTTTGTGCTTTTGATTGCTGTCAATGCCAATTGACATTAATGAGTTTTGTTTGTTTTTCGCTTGTGTTTTTGTTTTGAAGGCCGACCTTGACTTAAATCAAAGTTTTATTTGAATAAATTCAATAACCCATCTTTGTTGACATGCTTTGGAGTTAAGATAACTGACCTGAATTATATATACAAACAAAATCTTAAGCGACCACTAGACTACATTACCTTCTATGCGACAACGTTATCGGGAAATTGTATATTCTTGTAAAAAATCTATAATTTCAGTACGAATGGATGTGTGAAATTCACCGTCACAGAAGGCAAAGCTAACTTAGCTCCCTTATTAGCCAAAGCCGCTCGCTTCTGAGCAATTGCTTCGGTCTAAAGTGAGCAGATTGGGCTTGATATCAAGCAGATTTCGTGCCAAAAGTTCGGCAAGACAGAATCTTCTTGGATCCAAAAAGAAAATACTGAAATCAAGCATGAATTTTTAAGCTCGATCTGCTCGGTTTTCAATTAAGTCAGCTTCATATCAAGCATGATTTATTCTCGAATTCAAGAATAGATCTTCTTGAAAGTAAGCATTTTAGAACAAAATTGCCAGAGAGCGAGAGAACGAAATGCTCTCGTTTTTTCGTTCGCTCTCCGCAATGCGAACGCCTCACCTCCCTTGCTAGCAAACTCAAAATCGAGCGCACAAGTCTTCTCGATTTCAAGCAGATTTCTTCTTGAAATCTGAAATATGTGGCACCCATACATCGAGTTAATTGTTTGGTATCCGGCCTTATTCAATTGTTTCCAAACTGTTTTTTGTGCAATGTTCAGCTCCTGTTCAATCGAAACAGTGCTTACACAAAGGTCTGCTTTAATGATTTCCATGATTTTATTAACATTTTTGACTATTGGCATTCCCGAGCATGGTTCATCTTTATCCACAATATTACCGGAATCGAAGAAACCGAAATAACGCATGGTTGGCTGTTACAGTATCAGGACCTTAAACACTATTCACATTTTCAGACGCCTGACTTGCACTTTCGCAATTATAAAACGAAAACTGTTAAATGTAGCGCATTTTCTCTTAGCAAGGGTTCATTTTTGACATTTGGGTTCACTGCTCGCTCAGTCTACCTACTCAATGGTAATACAAACGTCTTATGTTAATACTAACACTTTATGTTTATACCCGTTACTCGTAGAGTAAAAAGGGTATACTAAGTTCGTGCAAATGTATGTAACAGGCAGAAGGAAGCATCTCCGACCCCATAAAGTATATATATTCTTGATCAGCATCAATAGCCGAGTCGATATAGACATGTCCGTCTGTCCGTCTGTCTGTCCGTCTGTATGAACACCTAGATCTCAGGAACTATAAGAGCTAGAGCTACCATTTTTTCAGTGTAGACTTGTATCTTCTGCACGCAGATCAAGTTTGTTTCAAATTTTTGCCACGCCCCCTCCCGCCCCCGCAATATGAAAAAACGTCATATCTCCCACAGTTTTGAAAATAGATTGTTCGAACCTTCTAGACATATATTTAAATCATCATTACCTATCGATCCGCCATACATAATTTTTCGATCAGATGAACGATAGAAAAGTTCCCGCCCCCGCTATTTGAAAAATTCGCCATATCTCCCACAATTTGGGCAACCTTACCCTGAGTAACGGGTATATCGAAGTCGAGCAGGGCCGACTTCAACTTACGCTCTCGTTTTAAAATCAGATATATCATGAATATACTGCTACTTCTTATGCCGATGATATTGTGAAACTAGCCGACGATATTAACACACTACAGACTATGATATCTAATAGTGTTTATACCCGTTACTCGTAGAGTAAAAAGGGTATACTAAGTTCTCCGACCCCATAAAGTGTATATATTCTTGATCAGCATCAATAGCCAAGTCGATATAGACATGTCCGTCTGTTCGTCCGTCTGTATGAACACCTAGATCTCAGGGACTATAAGATCTAGAGTTACCATTTTTTCAGTGTAGACTGTATCTTCTGCACGCAGATCAAGTTTATATCAATTCTGCGTCGATTGCAACAAATCAAAATCGGTTCAGAAGAACTGGCGCAATTATGGCAACCAGGTCAAAAAACGTGATTTCGAGAAAAACGCGCTTAAAGTTGTGAGCAACGTTGAAAATACTCACGTTAGCAAGAACATTGCTCCACTAAAATTGATATATCTGCTAAACTATTTCGAATATTTGAAAATGGTTTAAAGGAATGAAAGTGGACTGCTCAAGCTTTAATAATAAGGCAAAAGAAAAAAAAGAAAAAAAATTTTTCAAAGGTAGACGACCTCCTCAACTTGAAAAATAATTGATAACAACAAAGTGTCTTATAATTTTGATAAGGACCTTAATATCAATAACTGATTGAATAAAAGTTTTTTAAATAATCCTTTCGCTGAGTAACGGGTATATCGAAGTCGGACAGGGCCGACTTAAACATAAGCTCTTGTTGGTATATGGGTTTGGTTCGGTGTCCGGATTGATTCGCTGCTCACGAGTGTTACCCACAATCACATAATTTGATCTTCTATGGTATATTTGAAGCATCAAGTTCAAAAAATAATCAGTAAAGAAAATGTTTGGTTCTTCGAGGGGACAATCAATAAATTTGTATTTGGTATTGTCGATTGCATTTCAACCATAAATTTTGCGTTTGCGATTTGATTGAAGAACTATTCTTTTATTAAACTCGAGCGGCCTCTCCCTGACTACGTTCGCTATCGTCTGGACTGCTTCGGTCAGTGGACTTTGTGCTGCTGCCTCCCACCTCCCAACGATCGCTTCATTTGGACTCACGAATTTGTTGGAATCGTTACTGCTTTTCTCTTTGGTTCTCTTATTGGCACGTTACACTTAGTCAATATGAGCTTAAAATGCACTATGAAGAAGTGTGAGTTTGGTGGCAATATTGCATGCGATATGTATCTCATGTGCTGGCTTTGCACCAACTGCGCGCATACTAAATGTGCAGGATTTTCTGGCCGTTTAAGGGGGTCTTCTACCTTTGAAAAATTTTTTTTTTAATTTTTTGTTTTGCCTTGCTATTATAACTTGGACATTACCCTTTCATCCCCTTTAAACCATTTTCAAATAGTTAAGCAGATATATCCATTTTAGTGGAGCAATGTTCTTGCTAACGTGAGTATTTTCAACGTTGCTCAAAACTTTAACCGCGTTTTTCTCCAAACCACGTTTTTTGACCTGGTAGCCATGATTGTGCCAGTTCTACTGAACCGATTTTGATCAGCCATGTTGCAATCGACGCAGAATTGATGTAATTCTGGCCCGTACCTCAATCAAGAGGAAAAAATTTTTTTACTATTTTTTTTACACTAAACTCCAAAAGAAAAACTTGAAAAATCAAAAAAAAATTATTTAAATGGCCGCAAGTTTTTTTTTTTTTTTTTTTTTAAAAAAAACACTCATAAAACGCTGTTCAAAGGTAGAATACCCCCTTAAGCGACCAAATATCCAAACGGATTGGATTGACCTGGTCCTGCGTGGACTGTCGAGAAATTGAAGACGAAATGCGAACGTTTATGCGACAAACGCGTATCGGCTTCAAAGAGGTCCACACGAAATTTACGAAATTAGGAGAAAAATTCATGGCTCTGGAATCTCAATTCCTTGGTCTGAAACTTTTAAGTGAATCCCCTAAGCGGAAAAAATGCGGACCTCAAAACCCACATTTACTGCAAGTTCCTCCTGCTGGCTCACCTGCTTATCCTCCTGAATCATTTTCGACTCCTACTGGTATTGCAACTACCACGTATACTGTTTCTCCGACTGCTGTCACTAATGTTGCTATGTCGGTGCCTTGCCTACCGGCTGTCGGGGATACTCAGGCTATGCCGTCTATCGTGTATCTTGGCTCCACCAAGGACATTACCACCTCAATTGTAGCCACTGAAGTATCTGCTGCCTCGACACTGGGCGCTGTTGATACTGTTGCTGTACCTGTCACCGCTTCATCTGCTTCTACCGAATTAGCACCGTCTGCAGCCCCTGTTGTCATGGATATTGACCCCCCTGTTGTCGACCCAACAATGGGCACTGTTGCTGCTATTACTACTGCACCTGTTGCCGCTTTAGTCGCCGCGACCTCTGGTTCTGCCACTGCAAGTACCTCATCTGCTGCTCCAAGAACTCTAACGGCTGTCGCTCCGCCTTCGCGTACTTCTGGCTTACTACTCAGAGCAATTGCCCCAGGGAAATCTATCTTCGTCTCCCGGCTCATGACTCAGGCTACAACGTATGATGTAAAATCCCATATTTGCGTAAATCTGCAAGCCGCCTGGGAAGATATCACATTATCAAAATTTTGTTTTAGGAATAAACGTAGTTTTTCCACTTTTAAAATACTCCTTCCTCACTCCCTTCTCTCTAGAGCACTAGATCCAACAATCTGGCCGGAATATACTGTAATTCACGAGTTCATAGAGAAAGAATTACCACAAAATTCCAATTACCACCCATCAATTCCAAAAAACTTAATAATGTAAACGGCATTTTTTCCGTTCACTATCAGAATGTCCGCAGTCTTTTAGGAAAGCTAAGCCGATTTCATACTGATAGTGCCTCCTTTGATGCCAACGCTGTTGCCTTAACTGAAACCTGGCTTAATTCTTCTGTCTCCGATCATGAAAGTTTCGTGCACAAGTACTCAACTTATAGATGGGACCGCCCATCTTTTGCTGGTGGTGTACTTATTGCAATCAATAATGATTTGTCATCCGAACTGTTTCCATTTGTCAATACTCAAGGGATTGAGTTTGTTGCAGTCAAAGTCCGCATTGGAATATCAAATATCTTCTTGACATGCTCTTACATTCCTCCCAGATCTGATTCAACTGTCTATTTGAACCACCTTTCTGCAATTCACCTCGTGGCGTCTGCATTGGGTCACTCTGATCAGTTGATTGTTTAGGGTGATTTTAACCTACCACATATAACGTGGCTGCCTTGTGAAGATCTTAACCTTTTACCAGATAGTCTACACGATTTTATCGAAGGACTAACTGACATATCTCTGGCCCAAATTAACACAATAAAAAATAGTCGGCAAAAGCTTCTTGACCTGATCTTTGTAAGCGATGCTTCTCTTGCAACGGTCGCTCGAGCTAACCCAGTTTCCTTTCCTGAAGATGCCCACCATCCATCTCTAATGATCTCTATTGAGATTGCTGACTCTAAGGTAACGAATAATCCACCGGCATCTAGTCGCGTGAAATGTTTTCGAAAGACTAACTTTCATGAGCTAAATCTTTATCTTGCTCATATTGACTAGTCATTTCTTCACTCATTTTCGAACATTGATTCTGCAGTCGAAGCATTTTATGAAACTCTACACTCTGCCTTTGAAATTCATGTTCCGGAGGTAAAAGTTGTACCTTCAACTAAACCTCCCTGGTTCTCACCGCAATTGTCGTATCTTAAAAACAAGAAATCTAGACTCTTCAAAAAATTTCAAAAGACTGGTTCCTCTTATGACTTTGCACTTTACACTTCAGCACGTTCTGAATTTATTACCACTAATAACCAATGCTATACAAACTACCTCTCACAATGCAGGATAAATTTCAGTACCGATCCAAAACAGTTCTACTCCTTTGTCAACTCTAAACGCAAATCGAATGCTTATCCTCCTTCTCATCATTTCCAGAATAAGACCGAATCTTCTGCTTCTAACATTGCGAATTTATTTGCTTCCTTTTTTCAGACGACCTATTCCTCACAATCGTACAACTCTTCTACCCCATATCCTTACTCTCTACCTTGCGCGAACAATATTTTTCTTCCCTTTTTTACCGAGTGCGATGTCTTACAAGGACTGTCAATGACTGACACCTCCTTCTCTGCAGGCCCCGATAAGGTCCCAAGCTGCATTATAAAGTACTGTGCTGGAGCTCTTTGTTCACCTATCACCTATCTCTTTAACATGTCCTTGAAAGACTCTTGCCTCCCAGTGATTTGGAATGAATCATTCATCATTCCGCTTCATAAAAAAGGGTCAAGGTTAAACGTTGAGAACTATCGGGGTATTGCAAAGCTTTCCGCCATCCCAAAATTGCTTGAACAGATGATAACATCGCAACTGCAGCATCTCTGTAGCAACCTCATATCTCCTTCTCAGCATGGATTCGTCAAACATCGATCAACAACGACCAATCTTCTTGAGTTTTCATCACTCATAAACCGCGGATTTCAGTGCCGATCGCAAACTGATGTCGTTTTTACTGATTTCAGTAAGGCCTTCGATTCGGTGAACCATGCTCTTCTTCTTCGCAAACTGTCACTTCTGGGCTTTCCACCAAACATTTTGAGATGGATCTCATCTTATCTATCTAGTCGTACACAAAGAGTACTATTTAATAATGAACTGTCAAATGTTGTCAACGTGACATCAGGAGTTCCACAGGGCAGCCATTTAGGTCCATTGCTTTTTGTACTCTTTGTGAATGACCTCCCTCAAGTCATATCCCATTCAACCGTTTTTATGTACGCAGATGACGTTAAAATTTGTCTGCCGTACTCTGATTGTTTTTTACACACGCGTTTACAACTAGACCTAAATGAACTGCAGAAGTGGTGTTCGGATAACCTTCTATTCTTAAATCATTCAAAATGCCAAATGATGACTTTTTATCGTTCCTCACCTCACATTGTATCCTATTCTATAGGAAATCATGTTCTTGATCGCATTTCTTATGTAAGTGATCTTGGTGTTCTTTTTGACCACAAGTTATGTTTTAACAGCCATATCGCCGCCACATTAAATAAAGCCAAAGGAGTTTTGGCATTTATTAAGCGTTGGTCAAAAGAGTTCGACGATCCTTATACGACTAAAACATTGTACATATCCTTAGTACGTCCTATTTTGGAATACTGCTCTAGTGTATGGGGACCACAGTACAAGGAGCAGCAAACTATAATCGAATCTGTTCAAAAACAGTTTTTAATTTTTGCCCTTCGGAATTTGAACTGGGACCCTAGTAGGCATTTACCGTCTTACCGATCGAGGTTAAAATTAATTGATTTACAATCTTTACATCATCGCAGAATTTGCAATGGGGTATTATTTGTTCACAAGCTTCTTCTCGGAATGGTTGATTCTGAAACTCTCCTCACATACATTGATCTTGCAGTTCCTTCCAGGTTCACTCGAACATTCCGGCCACTCCGATTGTCACTCTGCAGGTCCAACTATGCCCAACATGAACCTTTCCGGGTCCTGTGCTCTAACTATAATTATCTTTCCTCAATCTTGTCATTTGAAAAATCTGAATATGTTATCTCATATGAAATTTATCAGTACTTAGATTCATCAATCCTATAAATAATCTTTTTCACTAGTATAAGTTAGCAGATCATTGTTAGCTAATAAATTAATGTATTCAACCTAATTTAGTATTTTACAGTTTAACAGCCAATTGTCGAACTTTAAACAATAAACAATAATAATAATAATATTCAAGTTGATTTCTCAACTGCCCCGTTGTTAATTAATTGCTATTTATATCAGGGCTGCAAACCCTTCCAATTTCGACAGGGGTTCGGTTCGGGGTTCGAACCCTTACCCTACGCTAGGGGTTCGGTTCCACAACCGGTTCCCTTTAAATTGAGAACCGAGGTTCCGGTTCGGGTTCGGGTTCCAGATTGCATTTGATATATTTATGTACATAATAAATAATTTAATAGAGTTTGAAGAAGAGATGCCTCATAAACTGCTGCAGTTTTTGGCAGTCAAGCACATAAATGATCTGTCTAGATTGACTAGACAATCAGACATTGTGTGTATGTTTAGAAGAGTTCAGCGATACTGCCAACTTGCACTCTCAGCGAAAGTCATTTCTCTTTCACAGTAGTGGGATTCCTGAAACTGATGTGCTTTTTGTGGCCATGAAACCTGCCAAAAACACGGCCACTTTTGGCTTATAAATAAGAGATGACCTTAATCGGCGTATCCGTGATTAAGTTACAGTGACTTGTATTCACCAAATCACACTGTTGCTTTTTATATGCAGTCACTGTGATTTGATGATTGCCAGTGACAGTGACTTTATCACATATACGCAGGTATGTCTCATCCCTAACTTAAGTGTCGCCGAACACGTTCATACATTTCCGCGAATTCCAGTCAGAGCTATTTTTTTCCAAGAATGGGACCGCCACAGCACGGCTTTGACTGGCATATTGTGAAACTGAAATGCTAAAATTATTTAAATTGTGACTTGGGTAAAAAAAATGAAGAAATTCAAATGACGTACAATTTTTCTTTGTGCCGTTGCATCTCCGTACGAACAAAATAATACCCAGAAATACGGTTTCGGATGCAAATTGAATTCCCATGCTTAAGGTTGTGTTATTTTGTCCAGTCTTTTGTTGCGTACGGGAAGAGTGTCGCCGTCCATACATGGGCATATGAATGGATACATTTTTGTTCATAATTATGAAATATTTTTTATCATCGAAGTGCAAAAATAAATTCTGTGCTTGCAATTTTTTTTAGAACCGAACACCATCAATTAGAAATCTGGGTAAGGTTCGGGTTCGGGTTCTCGTGATTATTTTCAATGGGGTTCGGTTCCCGGTTCGGTTCAGGCATCACCAGAACCTGAACCGAACCGGTTCTGAAGGGTTCGGTTCCGGACCGGCTTGCAGCTCTATATACTTACGTGGGTTGCTATTTAAGTTTCTGGCCTAGGTCACTTCTAGCCATTTGGACATTTATCGATAAAAGCTCCATACAACTCATGTGTGACCACGTTTGATATCGATTAACGATTAATCAAAAACTAACCTCTGCAGAAAAATGGAATTAACTCGTGAAAATTTTCGTGAAATCATTTTTCACGACGAACTTAAATCTTTGTATGGCGATGGAGCTCCATCCTATAGCACTGTGAAAAATTGGTTTAATGAATTCAATCGCGGGCGACGCTCGCTCGAAGACGAAGGTCTTGAAGGTCGTGTGTGACATGTACCGTGAGATAGAGGCATCCTTGAGCATTTCTTCCACCAGCATACGTTCGATATTGCATGAACACGTGGGCTTAAAAAAGGTTTGTTCTCGTTGAATCCCGCACAATTTCACAATCGCTCAAAAAAAGGCTCGTGTGGATTGGTGCAAAGAAATTTTGAAAAAATATAATCGCGGTGTTTCAAAAGACGTTTATATGATCGGCACAGGTGACGAATCATCTGATCTATGCTTATAAACCCGAAACAACGAGCCAAAACCAACGAAAGTCGTTCGTGGAAGAAGCACTCGTAGCAAATGGTCGCCTGTTTCTTCGGTAAAACTCGTCATGTGGCGACTGTTCCGCTTGAGCGAAAAATTTGAAAAACGAACAAGAGAAGACAGATCATTGAGCACCATGACAATGCGAGCTCTCACACATCAGCTCACACCAGCGCCTTTTTGATCCCCCAAAACGTCGAATTGATGGGTCATCCGCTGTACATCCCTGACTTGGCACCCAATGACTTCTTTTTATTCCCTCACATCAAAAGAAAAGTGCGTGGTCAACGATTTTCGTCGCCAGAAGATGCTGTTGTAGAGTTCAAAAACCATGTTTTGGAGGTGTCTCAATCGGAGTGGAAAAAATGCTTCAACAATTGGTTTGAGCGCATGCAAAAGTGTATAAATCTTGCTGGAGAATACTATGAAAAACAATATAACCATTTTTGATCATAAATATTTGAGTTTTCATTATTAGGCCAGAAATATATATATAGCATCCTACGTAGTATGTATGTTATTAAGGAATTTGATTTTATTTTTAATAATAATAATGATGGAGACCTTTCCTGTTGTTTGATTTATGCTCATTGACTTATTTGCATGATAAATGTTTTAGAATTGAATTAGTTGCCTAATGTCGCCTTAAGCCTGCTAAGACATTTTGTGAATGTTTCATATCCTTGGCTGTCATTCGTTTTTCATAGAATTTTACTTGATGTCTGCATAACTGAATTTGCCTGAGGGAACATTTAATTTAAAAAAAAAATAAAATAAAATCTCAAATAATTTTCATTCACATTATTTGCACGAAGTTATGGAAATTTAATTTTTTATCAGAACTTTTCGTGTTTGCCGGCGCCATCGCATTCATCATTAAAATTCACAAAATAAAATTTTGGAGAGGCTCTTGGCCAGACAGATGAAAAAAACTGTCATAATTTAAGCGACAACAACAACAATTTTTATAAATAAATAAATTATGTTGAAATGAAAAACACTTGCGGCCAGTAAACTGAAAAGAAAACCTGCCTTTGGGCTGTAGTTTATATACATATACGTATCTATATTCATGGTTACCTTTATATATGTACTTTAAGATACATCTATATAAATCTGGCTCGGGGGCTTTTTTGCTTTTAAGCGTTAAAAGCAATTTGCATATATACGAAAATTGCAAACGTTCGCTACTTAACATTTTTATTCGCATTTTATTTGATTTGCGTTTAGTCGGTGTATTCTTCTACGTAACTAAGTTTGTATGTGTGTGTGCGCGCGTATTGCCTACTTTATGCCGAAGCTCGGCACTTGAATTGTGTAAAGGTAATAAAGAAGTAAAAAAAAAGTGAAAACACAAACCAAAGTCAGCAGGTAAAGTCAACCAATTCGTTATGTGAGTGTCGCTTTGGTTTTTCCTCACGGCAGCAGGTCGATATGTATGTATGTATATATATTGTATATATGACGAGAATTCTCGCATGTAAGATGATAAATGATTTACGACCATTTGCTGTGTATGTCAGCCAATTAAATTAATTGTGTAGAGCCGGCAACATATTTATGTACACACATAAATATCCGACTCACTGAAATGGTTTTGTTTGTAGGCTAAGAATAAGTACGTTGCCAGATTGGTAATAACTAATAAAATTACAAATCATTATTGTACTATTTCATCAGGGTTTTATTCCCTTTTAAGATTTTCTATTGGCTTCATGAAGTCATGCCAATAGTTTTCTCAGGGTCTTAAAAATAGGCGTTCATATCAGTAATGTGGCCCCGTCAGTTCGTGCTCAGAATATGGGAAAAATCATTCGGAACTTAAAAGAGTGGGACTTTCCTAACCATTAACAGGTTGTTCGTATAGCTATTTCAAGGGCCTGCTGTATCATCGAAATTAATTTTTAATAGTTGAAACTAGAGATGCGGGTCCCAAAAAAAAAATGCGGTATCGGAGAAGGATGGGTTTTAATCGGGGACTTATCCCGAAAGGAATATCGGTTCCGGTACGTACAGAAATGAGTGTTTCGATTAAAGGTTCTATTTCGGTTTTACATTTTTATACACTTGAAAAGTGTATATTAATTTGGCCCAGAAGTTTGTAACGCATAGAAATATTCATTTCCGACCCCATAAACTATATATATTCTTGATCAGGACGACGAGCTGAGTTCATTTCCGCTTGTCCGTCCGTCCGTCTGTCTGTCTGTCTGTCCGTCTGTCTGTCTGTTTCTACGCGAACTAGTCTCTCAGTTTTAAAGCTATCGAGCTGAAATTTTGCAGAGAGTATTCTTTTTACTGCACGCAACTAATATGTCGGAACCGGCCGGATCGGATAACTATATCATATAGCTGCCATAGGAACGATCGGTCGAAGAACAAGTTCTAGTTAAAAAAAATTTTTGTTTTCCATCGTAGCGTCACTAATCTTGGTATATGTTAGTTTTATATGCTTTCACATATTCTGGAAAAATGTATTAAAAATCGGATCACTATAGATATAGCTGCCATAGGAACGATCGGTCGAAAAATAAGTCTTTGTGGGAAAAACTTTTTGATTTCCATCGTAGCGTCTCCAATCGTATATAATTTGTTTCATGATTTTCCACACAATTTGTGGAAAAATTTATCAAAATCGGATGACTATAGCATAAAGCTGCCATATAAACGGACGGTCAAAAAACTACTTCTTGTGAGAAAACTTTTTGTTTTTTATCGTAGCGTCCCCAATATTGGTATATATTAGTTTTATATGCTTTCACATAATTCTGGAAAAATTATCAAAATCGGATGACTATAGCATATAGCTGCCATAGGACCGATCGGTCGGAAATAGTGTTTTACTAAGAAAAGTTTTGTTTTATGGTATCAAATTTTTATTATCAATGATTTAAAATTTTTAAATATCTGATATCTATATCCTCTATATATTTTACCGGTTAAATCAGTTGGAGTAAAGTTTTTCAAGTGTATTAAAACTTCGGCACAGTCGAAGTTAGCTTTCCTTCTCGTTTTATTTTCATTTAGAAAATGATACGAATTTTTATAAAAACTCTTCAAAACTTTTCATATTTGATTTGCACCTTATTTATAAGAAAAACATTTCTTAATATAAATCTTTTCGGATTTTAGACCGTCTGATCCAAAAATTAATTTTTTTTTTTTTTTATTTTTTTGTGTATATTAATTTTGCCCAGAAGTTTGTAACGCATAGAAATATTTATTTCCGACCCCATAAACTATATATATTCTTGATCAGGACAACGAGCTGAGTTCAATTCCGTCTTTTAGTCCGCCCGTCCGTCTCTCTGTTTCTACGCGAACTAGTCCCTCAGTTTTAAGCTATCGAGCTGAAATTTTGCACAAAGTCTTCTTTTTGCTGTACGCAACTAATATGTCGGAACCGGCCGGATCGGATGACTATATCTTATAGCTGCCATAGGTACGATCGATGTAAAAACTTGTTCTAGTGAGAAAAACTTTTGTTATCAAAGGTAGCGTCTTGAAAGAAATGCAAGGGTTTTAAAAACATCGGCGTAGCAAAGGCAAAAGAAGAATGCAAATTAACAAATAAAGGGAGAAATAAACGAAGAAACGGAAAATGTCGCGTAAATTCGAAGGAAAAACTATGAAAAATCGAAAAAAATAATAAAAAAATCAGAAACCCCGCAATGTGTGAAAATTAAAGCTAAAGTTGAAAATCATTAATTTTGGTTATGAATTTGTCATAGTTTTCTTATTTTCTGTTCGTTTGTGTGTGTCTAAAGACATAAAGTTTATGAAAGCAGTCGAAAGCTTCCACAGCGAAAGATCTGTCGGCATTAGAGTATAATCAGGTTCGTGCATAGCACACGATAATCATGTAGAATGACTACCACTCCTTCTGTTAACTGAAAAAAGTTTAATTTGGTTGCTATGTGTTATTAAGTTTAAAAGTATTGAAAACAGATGGTAACACTGGTGTCAAATTGCAACGAGTACCTGTGTAGCGAGTTTCATGTCAAAGCTCTATCATTTAACCACATTTTTAAACAACAAATCAAGTTCAACTTCAGTAAACTGGTTCAGACGTTGATTTTGACACAGCCGACAAGGAGCGCGAAAAAAGGCCACCAACCCTTGTGGACACCGAATTGAAGGCAATAGAGGAAGACCCGTGCTAAAGGCAAAGACCTGTCCACTGGTTTCTGTAACTTTTACGATTGCCGGAATAGGCAACCGGATAAGAGACATTGATCATCCACTATAATAATGACCCGAAACTGGAAAAACCTATCTCAATAACATCGGATGGAAAGTCCTAGCCCAACCGCCATATGGCACCTTGCACCATCAGACTACCATTTGTTCCGGCCGATGAAGAAAAATGGTTTACTTCAGTTGAAGATTTACATAATTGGCTTGATATGTTCTTCGCCTCTACAGAAGAAAAAGTATTATAAGCTGTCCTCAATTTATTTGAAATTTATATATCTGCGGTGCCATTAATTTTTTATCGTATAGCCCACAGTTTTTTGGCTTCTGTAATTAAGTCTTGTCATAATTAAGTCACGCATGCGAGTTCAATGAACTCATTAAAATGCTCGGTAAGCCACATCCAAAAACTTACACATTCACTGGGCATAAAAAGTCAGTAGAGGGAAATATTAATGGGTCGACAGAGAGGGGAAGACAAACGCGACGAGGCCAAAGCGCCGCCAAAAAAGTCATAAACTTGTCACACACTTTGTAATCTTAAAATGCGGTCGGGTGTCATCTCTTCATCATCCTCTTCCACTTGGCTGGATGCCATGAGGAATGCGTGCAGATTTCCGCAAAAAAAAAAAGAAGAAAAGAGAAGAACGCGAAATTCATTAAGGCGGTCGGATTAAACACTTGATGTGTTCGGTTCCTTTGACTGACTGCCATTTATTTACATCATCTTCTGAAATTTGTCAAATTAATTCATTAAAACTCATTCGGCAACTAACTGGCTCGGGCTGCTCATTTCGCAAATGAAAAGTTTTCATACGAAATTTCACACATAAAACGTGCCATTTTCAATTTGAATGTAAATGAGTTAACCAGGCACAAACCCAATGCTGCAACCGCGTTGAAGTTGGTCATTAGTCTCAATTTTCACAGCCATATGCTGTGCAAAAGCCGTGTGGTCTAATGCGCTCACAAGAGCCCAAAACGATTACACACACGCACACACATACACATACACTCTCGCAAACATTTGGCAAACAGTTTGCCATGCATTTGGCGCGTTGCGTTTTAATTTCTGTTTTTTTTTATACCCGTTACTCGTAGAGTAAAAAGGGTATACTAAGTTCGTGCAAATGTATGTAACAGGCAGAAGGAAGCATCTCCGACCCCATAAAGTATATATATTCTTGATCAGCACCAATAGCCGAGTCGATATAGACATGTCCGTCTGTCCGTCTGTCTGTCTGTCCGTCTGTCCGTCTGTCCGTCCGTCTGTATGAACACCTAGATCTCAGGAACTATAAGAGCTAGAGTTACCATATTTTCAGTGTAGACTTGTATCTTCTGCACGCAGATCAAGTTTGTTTCAAATTTTTGCCACGCCCCCTCCCGCCCCCGCAATATGAAAAAATACCTCATATCTCCCACAATTTTGAAAATAGATTGTTTGAACCTTCTAGACATATATTTTAATCATCATTACCTATCGATCCGCCATACATCATTTTTCGATCAGATGAACGATAGAAAAGTTCCCGCCCCCGCAATTTGAAAAATTCCTCATATCTCCCATAATTTGGGCAACCTTACCCTGAGTAACGGGTATATCGAAGTCGAGCAGGGCCGACTTTAACTTACGCTCTCGTTTTTTTTTTTTTGTTGGTGCCAAAACTTTGTTCAACAAGTTAAACGCATAGTTTGAGTGTATTTCAATTAGAAAAGCGAACCGAGAAAAAGACTGCAGTTGCTCCAGACGGCTGGAAAATCTAGCATTACACATGTGTGTCACACGCAAATGGATTTGTTGACGAATAAGGATTGCCTATGCACTTAGGCTTATCTTGCATCTCCGTCTGTTTTTTTGTTAATACCTTTTAAAGGGGTTCAAATAAGCATTAATTTTGCACTTTCATTTTGTGCTTGCCCCAAAAAGTATGCTATATAAAATGTAAGTGACATTTATGAGAAAGTTAAGCCAGCTGGGTAGGGAATAGAGTTGGCTGTCCCACATGCCATATATCGCATAATCCGCCCAACGTTGCCAAAAGTCAAGTCACATGCTCACAATTGCCCCAAATGAAATTAGTTGTCAGCCAGATTGTCGCAAAACTCACCCTAAAGCGCTGTCTCTCTCTCTCTCTATCTCTGCCAGTTGCCAAGAAGGCTGCAGCCGAACGAAGAAATTCAATTAACCCAATTGGAGGACGACATGGATGACACCTACTCCAAAGTTGGCCATACTTTATAATATAATCCCAAGTGCCAGCAAGGTCAACATAAAAAAGGGTTTCGGTTTCGTTGCCATGGAAACTCATTAAAAGTGAGCCACACAAATGGCTGAAATGCAATAATAAAATCGCAGTGCACAAGAAACAAAACAAATAAACGAAACCTCAAAAAAAGCGCCAGAAAAATTGTGAAAGAAATTTGTTGTCTGCGCATAATTAAATTTTTGTTTTTTGTTGGTGTGCGAATGCGATCTGAAATGAAATTGAAAATGCTTTTGGGTTGGCCAAAGAAGCTAAACCATCCCATCCCCAGCACCCGCATGAGTGCTTGAGGGCTCAGCTGCTCAAATTTATGCGCCGACTATGCTCAACAAATTTGCTTGCATAAATTTCGCAGACTCGGCCACTTTCGGGCTTGTAGTTTTTGGCCCACTAATGAGTGGGCTTGTGTGTGCGTGTGAGCCTGTGTGGCCTGTCAGCATATTAGTTAAGTTGTCCAAAACTGGGCATAGCATCATTTTTCTAGTCCGTCTAATAAGGCGAGAAGTCATATATCAAGTCTATGGCCGGTTTTGAGAATGGCTCACTGGTGGTTCAGAGTAGAGATTTGATGAACCCTAAATGTGCGGTCCAACACCTTAATAAGAAGTAGCAACCATCGGCTGAGGCGTGGCTTATATTCCATTTAAAGTGTTTGGTCTTATCGATCATATTATCCTTTTCATATGAAAGATTTAGTTATTGGGCGCGTTCAGCAGAGAAACTTGATCACTGATCAGCTCAATAAAACTTCTCTTATTATTAAGCATACTTCTAGGCGGTCTTGTTAAATTGACATTTGAAAATGCTTTATGTAAATATCATATTAAATACAAGAGGAAAAGTAGACTATGTAAATTACCTAGAAATATATGTTTGATCAGGGAACAAGTTCTTCTGCTGAACACGGCCTCTGATGGTTTTCGTATAAAAATTGCAGCTCGAACTTAAGCTGTTTGACTTTATACGGAAGGTAACAGAAATATGCCCGGTTACTAGATCAAATGACGAAAGTTAAGCGATTTGAAACCGGACACATAAAGCTACCTTCGACTGTGCCGAAGTTTTAATACACTTTCAAAAGTCCACTCCAGCTGATTTTACCGGTAGAATATATATAGGATATAGATATCAGATATTTATAAAAAAAATCATTGAGAGTCATAATTTGTCACGTTACCATATAACAAAAACTTTTCTTATAGCCTATTTCCACCAAAGAAATGTTGCAACATTTCTTGAGAATTACAAAAAATGTATGAAATATCAACATTCGCCCCGAGAAAAATTGATATTTTGTTTTACAAAACACTGAATTATTTATCGATACCCTCTGGGCTCCAAAAGTGTCATCACCAGTAATCAGTTGATTTGAATTCAAAACTTGGCCCAATTTTTGATTAATAATTAAATTAATATAAAACATCGCTTATTTAGCACAGCAGTATTGTGCTCTTGACGGTCGTATCTTTTTTTTACTAAGAATTATATTCAAGTCCACAAGCGTTTGGAAGTGGCGTCTCTTACTCAAAACGAATGAAAAAGTTTAAAAAAAACTGGGCAAAATTATTTTAATGTACACTTTGCAAGTGTATTAAAAGGAATTTACAACTTGGAAAAATTATACCACTATTATGGTGAATCCGATTAATGCGGCTGGAGTTTTAACATCGTTTTAGCGGAATAAAATGGTTTAATCTTTTTCTATGACATTTGTTGGACACGTTGGGTTTTATCCGTGATCTGTCCCACCCTGAGGAGTCATTTGGGTCATTTGTTGGATATGTTGTATTAACCACGTAATCTTTCCCGCCCTTAGTAGTTGTTAGGGCAGTTATTCGACGCGTTGGGTACTAATCACGTGATCTGTCCTCACCTAGGTTGTCTTTTGTTGGAAGTCTTAAGGTCCTTTGCTGCGCTGGGTACTAACCGCGCGTTCCCCCGCACCCTTCCCAGTCTTTAGGTCGTTTTTGTGGGAATTATGGTCAAATTCATAAACGCTGGTATCATTTTCTAAGTGGCTTATTATAGTGGCATACATCGATGATAGAGAGCGATAAGTAGAAAAATCCTCCCATCCCTCTTTGATTCACAGGAGTTCCCGCGAATTATAAATATCTTGTAATTGTCCTTGAACAGGCTGAGTAAGACCACCGCTAGAAAATTTCGTTACAGTGTCCAAATAACAATACAATCAATGACCGTGTTCAGTAAAAGATTTTGCTCCCTGATCTATGATATATTTCTTGCTAATTTATATAGCCCACTTTTCTCCTTGTGTTTAATGTGATATTTACATAAAGCATTTTCAAATGTCAATTTAACAAGACCCCCTAAAAGTATGCTAAACAATAAGAGCAGTTCTTTTAGGCTGATCAGTGACCAAATATTTCTGCAGAACGCGCCCATTGCTTTGGTTTCTCATTTTAAATTTTCTTACAACAAGGAAGAAATTTGTACACCCAGAGAAATCTAGCACGATTAGGCAAGACTGAAATCGGCTTCAATTTAATTTTTTTTTCGTCTTGAATTTTAAGAAGAAATCTGCTTGAAATCGAGAAGACTTGTGGCTCCATTTGAGTTTGGTAGCAAAGAGAGGTGAGGCGTTCGCATTCCGGAGAGCGAACGAAAAAACGAGAGCATTTCGTTCTCTCGCTCTCTGGCAACTTTGTTCTAAAATGCTTACTTTCAAGAAGATCTATTCTTGAATTTGAGAATAAATGAAGCTGACTTAATTGAAAACCGAGCAGATCGAGCTTAAAAATTCATGCTTGATTTCAGTATTTTCTTTTTGGATCCAAGAAGATTCTGTCTTGCCGAACTTCTGGCACGAAATCTGCTTAATCAAGCACGATCTGCTCGCTTTTTTCTCTGAGTGTAGCAACTTGTTGCCCACAGGTCTAACCAGACCTGATCTGCACTCAATAAAATAAACTCATGCAATATATTTTCGATTTGGTCAGATTTAAATAATTTTTTCCGTATTATACAAGTAATTTTTTAAAATTGGCGATCATTTTCCTAAAGTGTTGATGAACAAGTCGAAAGAAAACAATCGAAACTATTACAAAACAGTCAAAGTTGAAAGACTTTTTGTCAACTATATCAACTTTGATAAATTAGAGTGATGGTGTCGGGTTATACGTTTTATAATCAAAAAATATTGTAGTTTTTACTTTTGCGTTTTTTGTGTATGTTGCCACATAATTTTCTGGCATTTATTTAACTTTTGTTACCTCAGTTTGGTAAGTAGGTAAAAAGTTTGCATTTTTCAACTAAAAAGAATTAGAGTAGTTTTTGACTTAATTTCTCAGCGATATTTCCAAACAAGCTGAACCTAATGTTTACCAGTGGGCTGTCATTATCATCAAAGGATTTTGCGAGTCAACTGAATGGAAAAGGAGAAGAAATGCTGGACTATTTAAAGTCCTGTTCTCAGATGACACACATTTTATTTTCGGCTCAATTTTTTTATAAAAATAAAAAACTGCTCAAAGAATTAAAAGTATCAGCTTTAACACTCTTTTTACGTTATGCTTACATAACCAAATTTAGGTCCCGAAAGAATTCCCCTTTTTTAGGTGCCTAGGCCAAATGTCACACATTGAACCCATTTTTCCGTTTTTTAGCCTTCTTCTTTGAAGCTGGGTAGGCATTTTTCGTGCCATTCTCTTGGTACACACACAAATCTCTCGAGCAAATGAATTTCCTTATCCTCATGCCGAAAAAAGGAGAAAAAAAATATGGCGAAAGGGCCAAAGCAGCAGCCGGGTGCTGCTGATGTTTTTTAAAGACTTCCCAATTTCCTTCCGTATTTCTGCTCAGTTCAGTGCTACGCCATTTACGTTTTCATTCATTGTTCGTTTGTGGTTCATGACCCTTCTCCCTTCCCTTCGCGCCCTGGCCGTCACCCAGCCTGCCTGTTGTTTATTGCGTAATTGTTGGAAAATGGCGTCCTGCCTGACTCCAGTTTGGCCTGGCTTGATTTTTAACTTTTGGTTCTGGCTGTTGTTTAGAGTTACGTGAAATTAAATTGTTTGCTTCAGGTTTCGGGATGTTCATTCGGTTAAAGCATTTATTTGCTCATGTTAATGTTCATGTTGGCTTCAAGAGCAGAAGCTAAAGCAGCCGCTAATTAGGCTGATTTAATGGCGTTCGTCTTCACTCCATGTGGCAAATTACTGACCGCCAACCGACCTGCTGTCGACTCTGTCGCTTGTATGCAATTAGTGGTCTGGGTCCCACCTGCCCTGTCCAGCATAAATCACCGATTGGACTCCATTAATTTGTTACTTTCGTTCATTCTTCGCCTGCCTGCGTGCTCTGTTGGCCAATTTGCGCCCATTATCATTATCATTGGCCATTAAATCAATGCATTGTGAAATTTTCTTAGAAATTGCAAAAATTCTTTGTGCCCGCTGGACTGGAAATTAAGTTATTTATTGGCTTTTGGATTTGGGGTATTTGAAATTGAAAACCACTTGTCATTAAGTAGCCGAACGCCCTTCCCCCCCAGCTGCTAAAAAAGTTTGCCAAAACTCTTGTAAGGCGAGCTGAGGTACGAAAAGTTAACTTTCACTTGGGAAGTATAAATAGTTAGGGCAAATTCCTGATAGCTGTGTATTTTGGTGTCTTCTTTCACTTTCAATTTCCAAGAGTTAACAGCAAAAGTTGCAAAAAGCTGTCAGACGGGCTCAATAAATTAGTTTAAGTTGATGGAAATTTTAAATTGGGATTAATTAGAAATTTTCGTTAAAAACAAATGCCTACGGCTTGGCATTGTATTTCCGATATTTGTTCATGCTGCCTGAAAATAAAAACGAGCGAGTAAATAAAACACGAGAGCGTCAGTTAAAGTTGACTCAGACAACTCAACCTAAACTGCTTGTTTGCTCAGTCCCTCTTCGCAGCAGGCGATTTTGACAGCAAACAGAGCGCTGAACGGTAAAGGCTTGACTTTTAACGAGAAATTTTTGATGTTGGACTCAAAAAGAGTAGCCGGATTCCCATGGGCAACGGCCCTTGACCGAAATTAAATTTTTGGAATGCAGATTCAAAGTTGGGTATTTGGAAATGATTTCCACATCTTCGGTTTTGTCCTTGCGCTCATGGTGTATTGTTAACGAAGAGTTAAACTTTTTTGATCGTAAGCAGTTTTTAGGCAATGGGCCATGCTAAAATTCTGATAAGTTCAAAATAAATACTTCGAACCGTAGGAATTCGATACAATAATGCCGCTGATTATAAAGAGGCAAACCGCGACTTGTATAAATCCGCGAAATTTTTAACCCTTTTTATTTTCAACTTGCAACTCCAAAAACGAATCTTGTACCAAAACTGAACATTATAAAAATTTGTAAGATCGACTCTTCATCAGGTGCAATCGACGTTGATGACTTGCGCCAAGTTTTAGATTGCCTTTCAATTCAGAGGAAAAAAGGATTCTTTTACAAAATTAGAAATTGTGGCATTTCTGTCAAGTACCTTAAAGTGTTTACTGGATTAAAATGGGAGAATATTATGAAATTGGAAATTATGCACCCATTCTTTAAATTACCTTCATCTCGTTATGCTCTTCATGCGATAGTATCATTTGTACTTAAAATTCGAAAGAAGTCCATGCATTAATACTTGAATTAATCGTGAGACAGCCGTTTCTGGTATGACAGGCGCTGTAACAATGCATTCGAAAATAACATACTTCCGATAAATTTTTGGAATCTCGCGAAGAACTCACAAAACAAAATACGAGAATTATGTCTTAAAGTCTTTAAAGTCTTGACAATAAAATGGCCCTAAAAAATATTATAATAATGACTATCAAAGACGATCATACTCTGAGCATGAAAATGCTTTGTACTCACCGTAGCTAACACTAACGGGTTTATGCGAATTAAAACGATGAGTACATTTTTAAGTTATCACACTCAAGAAATGACAGTGCTACTTAACCCATTAGAAAAACAAATTATTTAATAATTTCGCGGATTTTGCGTTTAAGAAATCCGAAAAATTATAAGGTCATATTATTGCTTTATCGACTGTATATTTGGAATGTTTTCAACATTATTATTGGCTTACATAAATACATTGCAATGTAGCGTTTTAACCACCTTCCATATTTTTTGAAAAATCTGTAAAAAAAAATTCGGTTGTTTTATCATTTTGAGACAAATGATCACACATTTACAGTAGTATCTAATCCATACAAAAAATTTGATTCAAAATTTCGCAGATTTTTAAAAGTCATGGTTTGCTTTTAAAAATCTGAAAAATTATAAGATCGATTTATAGACTTACCAAATGTATATTTTGTATTTTTCAGCATGATTCGCCTGCATAATTATATTGTAATGTACAGCATTTAGCGTTTTTACCGCCTTCCACATTTTTAAATAAAAGTAGTGTGTATCGTGGAAAACAAGGTTCGAGCGAAGCTTTTACGAAGATAAATCAGAATCGAAATATGAATTTTGCATAAGAATATAAAATTTATTTTATTATTATTATTTTATATAAAACAGTGTTGAAAATAGTGTACCTGTACCAGCCCCAGATACCCGATCCCATATCTCTTATCCCTGATCCCAGATGCATGATGGCAGATCCCTGATCCCACATCCTTCATCCCAGATGCCTGATCCCAGATTCCCGATGCTAGATTTCTGATCCCAGATCCCAGATCCGAGATTTCTGATTACAGATTCCTGATCCGAAATCTCAGATCCCTTTTCCCACATAATTGATCTCAGATCCCTGATCCCTTTTGCCCTGAGCTACATACATATTTAAAAACGAGAGTCTAAAAACAATATATATATACAATATGTATATACATGTATGTATATAACTTGCTTTATAGTTTTATAAATACGATGTTGAAAATGTGGTAGTAATGCGATGCTTACTATATTGGTTTGCGGTATTAGGCGGTGAACACGTTATTGAAATGCGGTATTTTTGGTAAAAGCAGTATATGCTTTTGCGGTGCTTTTTCGATATGAATCAAAAACAAAAAAGCTGACAAATTAGTGTGACCCTACGATTTTGTTGGAACCTTAAGCGTTTTTTATGGCAAGAACTTAAATCCACATGCACTCGAATAATTGCCAGTTTCGAGTAATAACGTTTAAGGGTTACGACGTATAGAAGGGGGCGGCTTACCGACAGGGATTTTGAAATTTCCTTTTTAATTCAATAGTGTTGAAAGTAAAAGATCGTTACTATTACGTAAGCTTAATATATTCTATCTGGCAACACCATTTGTTCTCTATAACGTAACAAGAGTTCTCTCTTAGGCTTTAAGTTATTATGTATCCTCTGCCTCAATCAGTCCTTTGTCACCTCTTTCACCAAACAACATTGCGCGATTAAACTGAATTATTCCCAACAAATAGAGTTGTTGAAAAAAAAATTTTTGGGCCTCAGTTTGGGTTACTTTTATGCAATGTCTAAGAAATATCGCTAAAAATACGTTTTTGATAAGCATTTTTTTAAATTGCTATAGCTCGGGCACCAGAGCAGTTAGAGACGTGGAATGAAAAGCAAACAGATAACAACTGCTCAACAGCCAAAAGTATCCCGAACATTTTTAACTAATTAATGTTCATCACCCATGCTGAACAGGAGTTGATAGCCAAAGTCATATCTTAGTTTCCATTTCCAAGAATTTGCGGAAAAAGCATATTTTCGATTTTTTTTACCTATTCGAATTTTTGAGTCCACACTAACCATAAGTTGATGGGTTTATCGAAGCCTATTTGATAGTAAACATGTCAATGCAACTGAGAAAAATCAAACACGCGGTAAAAGTAAAGCCAAAAGAGTGGAAAATTGCCTCTGAAGTCAAGTTTTTCTATATTTATAGCGATTTTGTCAAACTAAATCATCTGCTACAAGACAGTGGATTGGTCTGATATTTTTTGCAACCACTTTATCAAATAGTTTAACATATGCATTAATTATGGCAATTTTTGCTGAATTTATGACAGGAACATAGGCAATGTAAGAGCCTTTTTAACCGAAAATCAACGTTTCATTTTATGGGAGGAGACAACTAGATTCCAACCCAAAGTTTTAGAAAATGAATCAATCATTTTGAGATTGATTCACGATTCAATCTCAACCTGATTTTAAAAATAAAGATTTCATTCATTTCGGCTTTAAATCATCAAGATTTAAATCTGATTCAATCATTAAAGATTGCTTTAAGGTGATTTATAAATCATTTTAACGCAATCAGATTGTTTACATTTTGATTTAATTCATTTGATTTAAATCATTGAAGATTTAAATCTCCCAGATTTAAATCTTCAAAGATTTAAATCATTTGATTTAAATCAAGCTATTGAAATCATTGATGATTTAAAATAATTAGTTGCAATCATTTTTGAAAAGATTTAAATAGCTTGGATTTAAATCTAATGATTTAAATCTTTGAAGATTTAAATCACAAAATGATTGAAATCTATGAAGATTTAAATCTTTAGTGATTTAAATCCCAAAATGATTTAATTCAAATTTTTAATCTGTTTAGATAAATATAAAATTTAGACTTAAGGTAACTGCGAAATCCATTAAAAAACTATGATTTAGTTGAATGCTCATGTATTTGACCATGTTTTAATGTGTTTGGTTAAACGATTTTGTTCACTTTCAAAAGTAGCAACTGTTCAAAATGTTCATCCGTAAGACAACCTCGCCTTGGTGTATTTAGAAATGAAGCATGCGAAAAAAGTCTCTCCACTGCTGCTGAAGATGGCAGCGGACAATTAACTTTAAGAAATGCTTTCTTCATAAAGTAATAGTTATTTAGCATTTGTAAGCCTTTTTGAGTTATCGGCAACGTAAGCATATAACTCCGATTGCCATTCATGAGAACCGGATTGGGACTGCTCGTCGGGGGTTTCTAGAAAAACATTAGGTTACAATTTTTAAATATTTTTGTTGGATAAAAAGTTTTAACGAACCTAATATTCCAAAATCAAAATATTTAGATGCCTCCGAATCATCAATCTGATATACCTCTTCAGATACCGCATCCTTAAAAAAGTTTTTTGAGTGCCGTCTTCACAGTTTCCATCACTTCGGCTTCTTTATAGCTATCGGAAGCTGGATTTATTGCCTTGATCCATTTTAGTTTGACTGAAGGGCAGAGAAGCAACAACAGCTGATTCCGACCCCTTTTAAAATTAACATTATGTGTCGAATCTGTTGTCCAATGCTGATAGCAATCGATTTGCCATTTCAACAACATAATCACTGGATCTTTTCAGCGTCAGCATCGCATATTTTGTCTTCATTGTTGCCAACGTTGGAAGCAGAAATCCATAAAACATTCCGCTTTGCGATTGGAGAAAATCGATTGCCTCAGCCACAGGTTTCAAAAAAACTACGTACTATTCTAAATATTGAAAATCGCAGTCTAAAGGCGGACTCACACGATGTGGCAATTTGCCACAGGTAAAGCAGTTTCATGTGACCATATCGTGTGAGTACGACATGGCATTCTGCCACTGTGATGTTTACCACATTTTTGTATATGGTTCCAACACTCATATGGCAATCGTGTGAGTGACACACTCACACGATATGTAATTTTTGTAAGTCTACGGCATAAAATGTGCCGTACGATTCCATATGTTTAAATATTTAACTTATTTTTTGAGGTTTGTCATATGGTTTACTCAGGGTGTGCAACTTAAGGTTGCAACTCAAGGTTGGCAACTCTGTTTAGCTATTTGACAATTCAGTTTGCCCAGTTTCATTCTAATTAAAAAATGACGGACGAAAATATTAAGAAAACGCGAAAGTCACGAAAAGTCCTGGCAGACTGGAATGAAGACAGAATTCGACAACTGATTCAGGCGGTGAAGTCGGAGCCCGTCTTGTGGGATGCAACGCAAGCCAACTACAGAAATAAAGTCAAACGGGACTCCGCTTGGCAAAGCTTGTCGCAAACCGATTTCAATGATGAAATAAGTGGCCACGATCTTAATATGAAGTGGCAAGGCCTACGAGCCAATACAAGGAGCAGCTGAGCAAGATGAAAAAAAGAGGGAGTGGAGATGGCACCGGATGCCAATTATCTTGTGCGATGGAAATATTTTTGCCAATATGCGGTTTTTTTGGGATGCAGGGAATTTAGCGACACGATCGAAACTCAATCAAATCTATCCTTTGCAGAAATAGATTTACGCATAACCGTATCCTTGTTTTTGTATTAATGGTGTCACCATTTGCAAAAGGGCGTTGAAATCTTCCTCCGGCATTCGCATACAATTTTTGTACGCATCCCGATCTTCTTCTCGAATTTCTTCGAAAAGAGTTGCACTAAAACCACGTTCACTTCGTCTGTCTATCCACTACCCAAACTCTACGGCGCTTTTTTTTTTCTAAAATTTTTTGTCTTTTTTTTCTCTCCTTTAAAACACAAATCGCAGCAATTGCAGCACACAACCGTGCTCGACGAGACATTATAGCAAACTGTACTATTTAAAATGACACACGAAAGTAGATTACATGATTAAAACCTGATAACCTGCCCCATCGTGTGCGTAAATTGTCACAGGGTATGGCATTGATCTCCACATTTTCATGTGGTAAGCAGTTCTCCACAACTTGCCACATCGAATTTTGCCACATCTGTGTTCACGTGTGAGTGCCACATTTTTGTAGTGCCACATGAGACTGCTTTACCTGTGGCAAATTGCCACATCGTGTGAGTGCGCCTTAATAAAGCCTCTATTGTTGATTTTTGTTTTGTGAAACAATATATTTTTGATCGAATCGTATAATGAATTCCATCGCGTGATGACTGGATATATCAACTGTGATCCCAAAACAGAAATAATTTTTTCAGATGATTTGGGTCGACTTATTTTGTTCCATAACCCAGAACATTTCTTCAAAATCTTTTTGTGAGCAAATAAAAAAATTAAGTTTTTAGAACTACAAATTAAAGATGGCCGCGAGACGGGATTCCTGTGGGAATCCCGAAGTATCCGAAGTCCGAACTTTAAAAATTTATTTTCAGTAGGAAATCACATGTAATTTTTTAATTTAATAATTATAAATTCACCTTGTGTCTTTCCAAAGATTTTAAAATAGTTTTGACCTGCTTGAGGAAGCATATCATTTCGGATCGCTCGGGAATTCCGTTCCGCGCCCATCTCTACTTCAACTGTTACGTTTAATCTTACATTTTTATGTTTTTCGTAGAAACGTTTGTTAGATTTTAAAATATTATTAAAATCCGAAGTAGCGACCAAGTTTAGCGTATGTGATGCGCATCTCACGTGGTTCGGCAGCAGAAGCTCTAAAGATTGATTTGATATTTCGGAACTTTCTTCTAAGACTTGCCATTCTTCTTCCAATTCAGTATATTTTACAAGGCTTTGTGGATCGGATATGCCGAACTCTTTAAATGCTTTCACAAAGTTTGAGCCGTTATCGGTCGTGGTTGCTACAACATTTTCCACGGTGAGACCAAAATCTTCATGAAGATCAGAAATTTTCCGATGGATGGCGTCATGTGTGTGACTTCCAGATTTAAAGATTTGAATTAAATCATTTTGTGATTTAAATCATTAAAGATTTAAATCATTTTGTGATTTAAATCTACAAAGATTTAAATCATTTGATTTAAATCAAGCTATTTAAATCTTTTTAAAAATGATTGCAAATAATTGATTTAAATCATCAATGATTTCAAAAGAATGAATTAAATCAAATGATTTAAATCTTTGTAGATTTAAATCTTGAAGATTTAAATCTTCAATGATTTAAATCAAATGAATTAAATCAAAATGTAAACAATCTGATTGCTGAAAAATGATTTATAAATCACCTTAAAGCAATCTTCAATGATTGAATCAGATTTAAATCTTGGTGATTTAAAGAAGAATTGAATGCAATCAATATGTAAATAAATCTGAGAGATTTGAAATCAAAAAATGATTTAAATCTTTTTTGACAAAAACGCTGTAAAAATAGAAAAACTTGACTTCAGAGGCAATTTTCCACCGCGTGTTTGATTTTCCTCAGTTGCATTGACATGTTTACTATCAAATAGTTCTAAACCAATCAACTATGGTTAGTGTGGCCTCCAAAACTTCGAATAGGTCAAAAAAATCGAAAATATGCTTTTTCCGCAATTTCTTGAAACGGGAAACTAAGATAGACTTTTGGCATAACAACTCGTATTCAGCATGGGTAGAGGAACAGTAATTAGTTTAAAATGTTCGGGATACTCACAAAAGGTCTCATTTTGTAGAACTGTGTAATTAATCAAAGTTTATGAAAATGGAACAAAGTGGCGACCTACACTAAGAAAATTTTTGGGTATTAACAAAAGAAAAATAAAATTGGTCGGTTTTTGTAGTTCCCGTTATAGCGCCACCTTAAAACTTTTACACCAATTAGCTCCAAGCCTAAGGCCAATTACCTGAAAGTTTAAAAAAAAAAAACGTACTTTAAGAAAAAATTAAAAATATACACCTATATACAAATAAGTGCAACAGAAAAGAGTTGATCGTCGAGACCAAAAAATCTTAAAGGATATGATGAAACATTATTTTGTTTTGCTCTGGTTCGCTGCCATTTTGTTGTATTGCACTCATAAGTTAAATCTTTTGAAAGAATTTTAGATTTTTTAATCTCGTTAACCATTTTGAATTTCTCTTTCATGTCTTCAGCGAAGTTGTAGCTTAGGCTAAAATTAACAATCCGTAAGAACAAACCAACTAAATTGGATTACCCCTTCACATAGTTTTAGGCCCAAATCTTTAAAATTGTCCTTTAACCTCATAAAACTAAAAGTCGATTGGGGGTAGAGGTGGCATTGTGTTTGTCAGCAGTTCGAAAAGACGCTTCTCTATTTAAGTATTAAGTGTCACAGGCGGATCTGTGGCCAGATGCAAATTTTCATAATCAAATGAAATCCTTAATTTGCCAATTAACAAGCTTATTTTTTTATTCATTAATTTTCAGCTCATGCCGAATATTTGTATTTAATTATTAAATTCATTTGTAAACCCATTTTATTATTATTATTTTTTTCAATAAACTCCTCCAACTCCATCACTACAATAATGCAATTTATGAATCATACCATGTTTTTTTTCAATTAAATGATGCATAATTAAAAAGCAAATGCATTAAACTAAAGTTAAATTGCCAAAATTGAATGCCAGGCAATTGTCAGAAACGAACATTGCGTATTCGCCACCGGCATTTAAGCATAATTACTGCACAGTTAAGTACTATAATCCGCAAGCATTATGATGTCTGCATCAATTTGAGCATAAATTAAGGCATTTTGCATAAACGCGATATTTAATTTCATATTTTGTGTACAGTTGCAGTGAGACGTTAATCAAATGAAATTGCATTTCAAATGCAAACAATAATTTGATAAATATTTATAAATAATTTCCGCTTGTGCTTTTGCTTTGCCCCATTATTTATATATATTGTATATTGCGGACAAATGAAAACAAACGGCATCGTTTATCATTTTTTTGTTTTATAAATTTGCCATAAATTAGAAATGTGGAAAGTGAAAAAGTTAGAACTGCAAATCGATAGTCATTATAAAAACACACACGAAATAACTCTTTTTGAACAACAATAAAATTAGCACGCCGTCAGTTTGTACACACGACATATAGAGCGTGCACTATAACCCAAGGATGCAAGGGGGAAAAAAACACAACAAAGATTCCCTTACATTTCATTTTATTTTGCTCACTTTCCCATTTTTATTTTGTTGCTTCCCTTGTCTAGCCCATTGGTTCTTGTTGTTTTTGTCTGTTTACAGCGACATTTTATTTTGAAAATTCTGCTGTGCTTCCGTTCCATTTTCCATACACCCTCCCCTTTCCCATTCAGTGTTGACTGTTTACGCATTCGCCCAATGCTCAACTATTCATGTAAGGAATCTTTTTTTTCTTGCGTATTCAATTCCATTCAGTTTTGCCTTAATATGGCATTAAAGTAGATTGAAATGTGTGTGTGAGCAAAGTAAACAAATGTGCTTGGCTTTCACAGTGCCAGGCATTCAATTAGATGCAGTTGCAATGGATATGTAGGTCAACAGAACTGAACTGAAGAAAATAGAAAATAATAATTTTTCACAATTTTTTTGGGGCTTTAAATGTGATTTATCTTCCTGTGGGTGAATCAATAGCATTTCATATGAAACCAACAAATATTAGAATAAAATTTGGTTTAAGCTCAAAAATAAGATTTATATTCATTCGGCACGCCTTTGCGCTTTAATTCCCATAAATTATTTTAAAATCCGTGTTTCTTTTTTCTAGAATTTTAATCCCCATTTATTTGCTTTACTCGTGTGTGTACAAAAAAAAAAGGAAAGAAAACTCACATATTTTCCCATAAATAAAATGTCAAATAAACATTTAAAATATTATGATGTTTATATATGCATCCGTCCCCTCCACCAAAGCACAAAACGATGGCATTCAAAATTTAAACGCATTTTGCCAGCTTATAAAATATTTAATAAACTCAAACCGTGGGGAGAAAGGAAAGGTTGAAAGTCCCAAAGAAATAATTAAGGAAATTTTTGTTTTAAATGCCAGGCGGGCAAAAAAGGAAGAATAATTTTTGTTTAGAAATACGCTTAGGTCAAATGAAAATCATTGAGGCTGAAAGGCCAAAAGGGAAGATAAGGGTCACGCCCATCATTTCATTAGCATTCCGCTGGCATTTTTTTTGATTCGAGAAACGAGTTTTCGTTTAAATTATTAAGAGTAAAAAATTTGGATTTAGATTTGAAATGGTTTTTGATTTATGCTTGAAGGGTATCTTAAATTTATGGAGGTGTAGGTTATAAAAATGGTTATTACATAGTAAGAACCGTTATAGCTATTGCTTGAGTGAGTTGAGTGTAAAGTGATATTCGACAATGTTCCAAAAGTCACTATAGAGCACATTTATTACTTTTACGTTTAAATATGGTTATATGTCTGAATTTTTGTGACTATGAGTATTCGAGTAAGTTTAAACAGCTCTTATATGGCTCAATGCACAGTGGTTGCTGCCATAGGCCAAAATTCAAAAAATGAAAGTCAAAATTTTCAAACCCTAACTGCCTTTATTAACAGCTATTTGTGTAAACGTTACAACGCCATTTTTGTTTTGGTTTTATTTCAACTGTACTTTCTAAAAATTGCACCGAAAGTGTGACCTTATGTTCATTGACTTTATATAGCGTCAGCAGCACGCTGCAGTGTGTTAACTTTGTTTAATTAAAATCAGGGTTCGGAATTGCTCTTTGCTCACAGCTCTCTAGAGCCAGCTCTAGCTCACAGCTCTTTACTTGTAGCTCTCAGCTCTGAGCTAGAAACTCCAGTTCGAGAGCTAGGAACTGTCAGCTCGCTCCCGTCTTCGAAGTTACAGCTCTCGGCTCTGAGCTAAGAGCTAAATCTAAAGAGCCAGGAGCTAGCAATCGGCTCGCAGCTCTTTACTAGAAGCTCTCGGCTCTGAGCTAGGAGCCCCAGCTCTGGAGCTGGGAGCCAGCAGCCGGCTCCCGGCTCTGGAGCTACAGCTCTAGACTACGAGCTGAGAGCTAAGTCTAAAGAGCTAGGAGCCAGCAATAGGCTCGGAGCTCTTTACATGTTTGCTATCGGCTCTGAGCTAGGAGCCCCCATCTCGGGAGCTGGGAGCTAGCAGCCGGCTCCCGGCTCTTGAGCCACAGCTTTCGGCTCCGAGCTGAGAGCTAAATCGAAAAAGCTAGGAGCCATCAATCGGCTCTAAGCTCTTTACCTGTAGCTCTCGGCTCTGAGCTAGGAGCCCCAGCTCGGGAGCTGGGAGCTAGCAGCTAACAACAGCAAGCTTCCGTCTCATAAAACCTAAGATCTGAGGTGAGAACCAACCGGCTCTGCTTCTCTCAATCTCTTGGCGCGTGTGCGCTCAAGAAAAAGGAACCTACTGTTTAACGTCAAATCCAAACAGCAATGTTTTTCAGACGCTTTTTGACGGCTACATAATACTTAATAACTGCCGCCAACAGCTATAAAGGTGGTCTTGAGAGTAAAAGTTTATATTATAAGACGTTTAATTGTATGTTCCTAGGCGCGCTACCCACTTTGGCACACAAGGCCACAAGTGTGAAGTGAATGGAACATAATTTACTTATACCATATTTCAATGGTCCAGCACATTAGAATCCAAGGCAAGTTTGGGTGCTTCAGCTAATTGAATTAATTTATGCTTTAGAGATCTTTGGTGAGCGGGTTTTGCCAATGAGCAGATTGCACTCATCCGTTTGTTCAATTTATCAAAAGTGTCTTTACTGGCAACCTCAGGTTCCTTCAAAAATTCTTCTGTAGCAACAGGTTCAAGCTTTCTAATGACTTCATTGGTCTTAAGCAAATGCTCTCGGTACCTTTGGTACAGAGTAGAAAAATAGTTCGAGAGCCGAGAGCTGTTGCTCTTGAGCGGAGAGCCAATTGCTGGCTCCTAGCTCTTTAGACTTAGCTCTCAGCTCGGAGCCGAAAGCTGTGGCTCAAGAGCCGGGAGCCGGCTGCTAGCTCCCAGCTCGCGAGATGGGGGCTCCTAGCTCAGAGCCGATAGCAAACATGTAAAGAGCTCCGAGCCTATTGTTGGCTCCTAGCTCTTTAGACTTAGCTCTCAGCTCGGAGCCGAAAGCTGTAGCTCCAGAGCCGGGAGCCGGCTGATGGCTCCCAGCTCCCGAGCTGGGGCTCCTAGCTCAGAGCCGAGAGCTTCTAGTAAAGAGCTGCGAGCCGATTGCTAGCTCCTGGCTCTTTAGATTTAGCTCTTAGCTCAGAGCCGAGAGCTATAGGACAAGAGCTAGGAGCCGGCAGCTAGCTCCCAGCTCCCGATCTGGGGCTCCTAGCTCAGAGCCAAGAGCTCCAAGTAAAGAGCTGCGAGCCAATCGAGGCTCCCTGCTCTCAATCTTTTGGCTCCCTGCTCTAAGCGAGAGCCAGAGAGCGTTGCTCTGGAGCGAGCAATTCCGAACCCTGATTAAAATATAGTGAAGAATTTCTTTAAATGCAATTAGTGTAAAATGAATATTGTACATAATGGTATTGACTTTAATTCTACAATTTAACATATTGATAACTCATGTTGTATTCTGTGTTTATCGTTGTTTTAGCTACGTAAGTTTTTGTGCATGTTTTGTTCATCCTTCATGTGTTTAGTTAAAGTTTTAAGTGTGTTCCCCTCCTCGCCCTTAATACTTTTTTTTTAAATGTTATTTATTTATACTTTAAGATTATAAAACTGTTTAGTTTAGCTGCGGAAACCTGCGGATGATCTTGTAGTTTTCAAAAAGTAATCAAAGCTTTTTTGGTTTTAAGCATTTTTTATATTGTGTGACGCAGTCTCTATTCGGTTGTCTTGTTGTTATTCTGAGTAGAGGTGGGTGCGGGCCGGTCCCTACCCTTGCCCATCTCTAATTCTGAGTTTATCTGATTTGTGTTATTTATTTATTTATACTTTAAGATTATAAAACTGTTTAGTTTAGCTGCGGAAACCTGCGGATGATTTTGTAGTTTTCAAAAAAAGTAATCAAAGCTTTTTTGGTTTTAAGCATTTTTTTATATTGTGTGACGCAGTCTCTATTCGGTTGTCTTGTTGTTATTCTGAGTAGAGGTGGGTGCGGGCCGGTCCCTACCTTTGCCCATCTCTAATTCTGAGTTTATCTGATTTGTGTTGGTTGCATAGTGTTTTTCGCACTATTCTTTATGTTTCTTGTGTTTCTTTAAGGTTTTTTTTTCAGTTTTTACTGTTTTTCGTTTTTTAAGTTTTCCTAATTTTTTTTTTTGAAATTCGAAGACAAGGTGTTTTGTGGGTGTTAGTGGGTGAAGAGGAGTATAAGCACGCCCATTTTTTACAAAAAACGAGAAGGCAAAGCTAACTTCGACAGTGCCGAAGTTTTAATACACTTGAAAAACTTTACTCAAACTGATTTAACCGGTAAAATATATATAGAATATAGATATCAGATATTTAAAATTTCTAAAACATTGATAATAAAAATTTGATACCATAAAAAAAACTTTTCTTAGTAAACACATTTTTCGACCGATCGGTCCTATGGCAGCTATATGCTATAGTCATCCGATTTTGATCATTTTTTTCAAAATTATGTGAAAGCATATAAAACTAATATATACCAAGATTGGGGACGCTACGATAAAAAACAAAAAGTTTTTCTCACTAGAAGTAGTTTTATGGCCGACCGTTTATATGGCAGCTATATGCTATAGTCATCCGATTTTGATAAATTTTTTCAGATTTGTGTGGAAACAAATAAAACAAATATATACTACGATTTGAGACGCTACGATGGAAATCTTTCTCACAAAGACTTATTTTTCGACCGATCGTTCCTATGGCAGCTATATGCTATAGTGATCCGATTTTGATACATTTTTCCAGAATTATGTGGAAGCATATAAAACTAACATATACCAAGATTAGTGACGATACGATGGAAAACAAAAAGTTTTTTTAACTAGAACTAGTTCTTAGACCGATCGTTCCTATGGCAGCTATATGATATAGTCATCCGATCCGGCCGGTTCCGACATATTAGTTGCGTGCAGTAAAAAGAAGACTCTGTGCAAAATTTCAGCTCGATAGCTTTAAAACTGAGGGACTAGTTCGCGTAGAAACAGACGGACAGACGGACAGACGGACGGACGGACAGACGGAAATGAACTCGGCTCGTCGTCCTGAACAAGAATATATACAGTTTATGTGGTCGGAAATGAATATTTCTATGCGTTACAAACTTCTGGGCAAAATTAATATACACTTTTCAAGTGTATAAAAAAGTTGTACACTGTAAAATCGTCGAAAATTTTATACAAAATCCTTATTACTTTTATATTTCCTGTTTGGGAGTGGGCGTGGACGTGTCGAACCACGCCCATTTTTACATATATCAGTTTTTACTTTACGAAGACCACACAGTAAAAATTTCAGATCGGTAAGTTCACTATAAGTATTTTTGGCCGCTCTCCCCATACAAATGCAACCACTGTGCGTCAGTAACGTCACGTCAGATATAAAAAAGCTTATAAAAAAGAACGAGAAATCATTTTTATATTTGGTAAATTGGAAAATAAACTTATATTATTCTAAAAACTACTGAAAAAAGTTTCATACAAAAAGAGTTTTTCAATTCGCAGAGTTTTGAAATTTTGTAATCCGAGTCAAAACCCACTTCCGTTTTGAGTAACGTCACGTCAGGGCATATTTTTATACCCTTGCAGAGGGTATATTAAAATTGTCACGATGTTTGTAACGCATAGAAGGAAGCATCTCCGACCCCATAAACTATATATATTCTTGATCAGCATGACCAGCTGAGTCTATATAGCCATGTCCGTCTGTCCGTCTGTCCGTCGGTCCTTCTGTCCGTCCGTCTGTTTCTATGCTATCTCCTCCCTCAGTTTTAAAGCTATCTTGACCAAACTTTGCAAAAAGTCTTTAAATACACATAGGCTGCACATTTGTCGGAATCGGCCGGATCGGATGACTATATCATATAGCTGCCATAGGAACGATCGGTCCGAAAACTTGTTCTAGTGAGAAAAACTTTTTTGTTTTCCATCGTAGCGTCACCAATCGTGAAATATATTAGTTTTATATGCTTTTACATAATTGTGGAAAAATTTATCGAAATCGGATGCTATATCATAAAGCTGCCATATAAACGGTCGGTCATAAAACTAGTTCTAGTGGGAAAACTTTTTTGTTTTCCATCGTAGCGTCACCAATCGTGGAATATATTAGTTTTATATGCTTTCACATAATTCTGAAAAAATTGATCAAAATCGGATGACTATAGCATATAGCTGCCATATAAACGGTCGGTCATAAAACTAGTTCTAGTGAGAAAAACTTTTTTGTTATCAGTTGTAGCGTCTTTCAAAAACTGCAAGGGTATTCAAAACATCGGCGTAGCCGATGTTATCCTTCTATTTTTACTGATTTCTTTGAATCCTCTAAGTCGATTCTTGAAATTTTTATACCCGTTACTCATAGAGTAAAAAGGGTATACTAAATTCGGGCAAATGTATGTAACAGGCAGAAAGCAACATTTCCGACCCCATAAAGTATATATATTCTTGATCAGCATCAATAGCCGAGTCGATATAGACATGTCCGTCTGTCCGTCCGTCTGTATGAACACCTAGATCTCTGGAACTATAAAAGCTAGAGCTACCATTTTTTTAGTGTAGACTTGTATCTTCTGCACGCAGATCAAGTTTGTTTCAAATTTTTGCCACGCCCCCTTTCGCCCCCGCAATTTAAAAAAACATCATATCTCCCACAATTTTGAAAATAGATTGTTCGAACCTTCTAGACATATAATTTAATCATCATTACCTATCGATCCGCCATACATCATTTTTCGATCAGATGAACCATAGTAGAGTTACCGCCCCCGCAATTTGTAAAATACCTCATATCTCCCACAATTTTGAAAATGGATTGACAAAACCTTCTAGACATATATTTTAATCATCATTACCTACCGATCCGCCATACATCATTTCTTGATCAGATGAACGATAGAAAAGTTCCGCCCCCGCAATTTTAAGAAATCCTCATATCTCCTACAATTTTTAAAATAGATTGTTTGAACCTTCTAGACATATATTTCAATCATCATTACCTATCGATCCGCCGTACATCATTTTCCGATCAGATCAACAATAGAAGAGTTGCCACCCACGCAATTTTGAAACGAGAGCGTAAGTTGAAGTCGGCTCTGCTCGACTTCGATAAACCCGTTACTCAGGGTAAGGTTTATTTAAGAATATTTTGTTAGATGACAACATGCTTGAGATATGAGATTTTTTCCAAATTGCGGGGGTGGCAACTCTACTATAGCTCATCTGATCGAAAATGATGTATCGAGGATCGATAGGTAATGATGTTTATAATATATGTGTATAAGGTTCGAACAATCTATTTTCAAAATTGTGGGAGATATGAGGTTTTTTTCATATTGCGGGGGCGGGAGGGGGCGTGGCAAAAATTTGAAACAAACTTGATCTGCGTGCAGAAGATACAAGTCTACACTGAAAATATGGTAGTTCTAGCTCTTATAGTCTCTGAAATCTAGGTGTTCATACAGAAAGACGGACGGACGGACAGACGGACGGACAGACGGACGGACAGACGGACATGTCTATATCGACTCGGCTATGATGCTGATCAAGAATATATATACTTTATGGGGTCGGAAATGCTTCCTTCTGCCTGTTACATACATTTGCACGAACTTAGTATACCCTTTTTACTCTACGAGTAACGGGTATAAAAACCTCATATCTCCCACAATTTCGAAAATAGATTAATCAAACTTTTATACCCGTTACTCGTAGAGTAAAAGGCAGAGGAAAAGTTCCCCCCCGCAATTTAAAAATACCTCATATCTCCCACAATTTTAAAATAGATTGTTCGAACATTCTAGACATATATTTTAATCATCATTACCTATCGATCCGCCATACATCATTTTCCGATCAGATAAGCTATAGTAGAGTTGCCACCCCCGCAATTTGTAAAAAAACTCATATCACCAAGCATGTTGTGATCAAATAAAATATTCTTAAATAAACCTTACCCTGAGTAACGGGTATATCGTAGTAGAGCAGGGCCGACTTCAACTCACGCTCGTTTAAAATTGCGGGGGCGGGAACTTTTCTATCGTTCATCTGATCAGGAAATGATATATGGCGGATCGATAGGTAATGATGATTGAAATATATGTCTAGAAGGTTCGAACAATCTATGATAAAAATTGTGGGAGATATGAGGTATTTTCCAAATTGCGTGGGTGGCAACTCTTCTATCGTTTATCTGATTAGGAAATGATGTATGACGGATCGATAGGTGGTAACTCTACTTTGGTTCATCTGATCGAAAAATGATGTTTGGCGGAGCGATAGGCAATGATGATTAAAGCATATGTCTAGAAGGTTCGAACAATCTATTTTCAAAATTGTGGGAGATATGAGGTTTTTTTCATATTGCGGGGGCGGGAGGGGGCGTGGCAAAAATTTGAAACAAAGTTGATCTGCGTGCAGACAATACAAGTCTACACTGAAAAAATGGTAGCTCTGGCTCTTATAGTCCCTGAGATCTAGGTGTTCATACAGACGGACGGACAGACGGACAGACGGACAGACAGACAGACAGACAGACGGACATGTCTAAATCGACTCGGCCATTGATGCTGATCAAGAATATATATACTTTATGGGGTCGGAAATGCTTCCTTCTGCCTGTTACATACATTTGCACGAACTTAGTATACCCTTTTTACTCTACGAGTAACGTGTATAAAAATGTTACCTTATGTTTTCCAAATAAATCGCTACTTACATACTGTCCATTTTTAAATATTTTTCAACTTTGAAGGAAAATAAAAAAATGTATAATTTAGTATGTTTGCCATATTTTCAAATATGTTTCCTGATTATTTCTTTACCTAATTCAAAAAGTTTCAGCTGCCCGCAGCTGTCTCTGCGACTGCTAAAGGTAAAATTGATAAAAATTGATAATTATAGTTAAAAAGCGAGAGCTTAAGTTGAAGTCGGCCCTGCTCGACTTCGATATACCCGTTACTCAGGATAAGGTTTATTTAAGAATATGTTATTAGATCACAGAATGCCCAAATTGTGGCAGATATGAGGTTTTTTTTTCCAAACTGCGGGGGTGGCAACTCTACTATAGCTCATCTGATCGGGATATGATGCATGGCGAATCGATAAGTAATGATGATTAAAATATATGTTTAGAGGGTTTAAACAATCTATTTTCAAAATTGTGGGAGATATGATGTATTTTTCAAATTGTGGGGGCGGCAACTCTACTATCGTTCATCTGATCGAGAAATGATGTATAGCAGATCGATAGGTAATGATGATTTAAATATATGTCTAGTAGGTTTGAACAGTCTGTTTTCAAAATTGTCATGATGATTAAGATATATGTCTAGAAGGTTTGAACAGTCTATTTTCAAAATTGAGGGAGATATGAGGTTTTTTTCAAATTGCGGGGGCGGGAGGGGGCGTGGCAAAAATTTGAAACAAACTTGATCTGCGTGCAGACAATACAAGTCTACACTGAAAATATGGTAGTTATAGCTCTTATAGTCTCTGAGATCTAGGTGTTCATACAGACAGACGGACAGACGGACGGACGGACGGACATGTCTATATCGACTCGGCTATTGATGCTGATCAAGAATATATATACTTTATGGGGTCGGAAATGCTTCCATCTGCCTGTTACATACATTTGCACGAACTTAGTATACCCTTTTTACTGTACGAGTAACGGGTATAACGAGAGCGTAAGTAGCAGTCGGCCCTGCTCGACTCCGATATACCCGTTACTCAGGGTAAGGTTTATTTAAGAAGATTTCTTAAGAATATTTTTTGCCCAAATTGTGGGAGATATGAGGTTTCTTCCAAACTGCGGGGGTGGCAACTCTACTATAGCTCATCTGATCGGGAAATGATGTATGGCGGATCGATAGGTAATGATGATTAAAATATATGTCTAGAAGGTTCGAACAATCTATTTTTAAAATTGTTGGATATATAAGGTTTTTTCATATTGCGGGGGCGGGAGGGGGCGTGGCAAAAATTTGAAAAAAAAACTTTATCTGCGTGCAGACAAAACAAGTCTACACTGAAAATTTGGTAGCTCTAGCTCTTATAGTCTCTGAGATCTAGGTGTTCATACAGACAGACGGGACAGACAGACGGACAGACAGACGGACAGACAGACAGACGGACAGACGGAAATGTCTATATCGACTCGGCTATTGATGATGATCAAGAATATATATACTTTATGGGGTCGGAAATGTTTCCTTCTGCCTGTTACATACATTGGCACGACCTTAGTATAACCTTTTTACTCTACGAGTAACGGGTATAAAAATTAATCTTTAAAAAAAAATTTTTTGGTAATAAAGCATAAAGCATCTTAAAAAAAGATATTATTAGAATCTAAACTTGATAACGGTAATTTTTTTGTTACAAAAAATTGTATTTTTCCACAAATTTAAACTTTAGTAACATATATTTTTCATTTTCAATATTTGTTCTCCATATTGTCTTTTAATGTTTTGATATTTTGTCATTAAATTCAAATTGAGTTGAGCGTAGCGTATTTCAAGGTCGTTTTGTCTCAGTGCCTTATAAATGTTTTTCTGTTTAAAAGGCTTTTTTTCGATTTTCTGCCATGCTAAGTGGATTCCATTTTAAAGGGGCCAGTTGGCCAGGATTTATGCCTGGCAGAAAGTGGAGTACTTTAATTGTGCAGGCGTATAATCGAGTCAAATAAATCTACTTAACACCCACACACACACACGCTCCATTGTCTTTTTTGTGTCGCTGACAAATTTGATTAACATTTGTACTTTCGCAGCTGCAATTCATAAGGAAAACAAAACGGAATACAATGTGGCATTGATTCATTTGTTCTTAACGTTCCATACAAAAAAGTGAAGTGAAGCATATGTGGCGTATTTAAATGAATTGATAGAAATTTCTACGACTAAATTTCAACTTTCGGAAGTTGTAGAAGGCAGTGAAAACAAATGTTTCACTTATCTTTTTGACAGCTTGTCGTAAAACGCTCGCGCAACTTGAAAAATTTGGCTTCTAACAATAGAAAACGAGAGCGTAAGTTGAAATCGGCCCTGCTCGACTTCGATATACCCGTTACTCAGGGTAGGGATTTTTTTTTAAGAATATTTTATTAGATCACAAATTGTGGAAGATATGAGTTTTTTTACAAATTGCGGGGGAGGCAATATTACTATAACTCATCTGATCGGAAAATGATGTACGGCGGATCGATAGGTAATGATGATTGAAACAAAGACATATAGTCTGGAAGGTTCGAGGAATCCATTTTCAAAATTGTGGGAGATTTGAGGTATTTTTCAAAATGCTGGGGCGGGAACTTTTCTATCGTTCATCTGATCAAGAAATGATGTATGGCGGATCGATAGGTAATGATGATTTAAATATATGTCTGGAAGGTTCGAACAATCTATCTTCAAAATTGTGGGAGATATGAGGTATTTTTCAAATTGCGGGGGCGGCAACTCTACTATCGTTCGTCTGATCGGAAAATGATGTATGGCGGATCAATAGGTAATGATGATTAGAATATATGTCTAGAAGGTCCGAACAATCTATTTTTAAAATTGTGGGAGATATGAGGTTTTTTTCATATTGCGGGGGCGGGAGGGGGCGTGGCAAAAATTTTAAACAAACTTGATCTGCGTGCAGACAATACAAGTCTACACTGAAAAAATGGTAGCTCTAGCTCTTATAGTCTCTGAGATCTAGGTGTTCATACAGACAGACGGACAGACGGACAGGTCTATATCGACTCAGCTATTGATGCTGATCAAGAATATATATGCTTTATGGGGTCGGAAATGCTTCCTTCTGCCTGTTACATACATTTGCACGAACTTAGTATACCCTTTTTACTCTACGAGTAACGGGTATAAAAAGGGGACCCACCAAAAACTTTGTCGCTGTCGCTGGGTGATAGGCTTTTTGAGCGTGTGTATGTGTACATAAGTATGTGTGTGTAGATTTATATGCTGTATGTGACAAGTTGGAAAGTTGGGAATAGATAGGACAAACAGGCAAAGTTTAGTTGAAGAGGCTGCCTGTGTGTGTGTGAGAGTGTGTGCTTAGATGAGTTGGGGCGCGCAAGTGAATTGGGATCTATTTTGTGAGACGTTTAGTTGCTTCATTTAAATACTTAAACTTGGGAATGATAGGAAGACTACAAAAATTATAAGGTCATATAAAAGGTGAATAAAAACTAACGAGCTAAGGCAGATGGCCAACGGATATTTCTTATGTTTTTTTATACACTTGAAAAGTGTATATTAATTTTGCCCAAAAGTTTGTAACGCATAGAAATATTCATTTCCGACCACATAAACTATATATATTCTTGATCAGGACGACGAGCCGAGTTCATTTCCGTCTGTCCGTCCGTCCGTCTGTCCGTCTGTCCGTCTGTCTGTCCGTCTGTCTGTCTGTCTGTTTCTACGCAAACTAGTCCCTCAGTTTTAAAGCTATCGAGCTAAAATTTTGCACAGAGTCTTCTTTTTACTGCACGCAACTAATATGTCGGAACCGGCCGGATCGGATGACTATATCATATAGCTGCCATAGGAACGATCGGTCTAAGAACTAGTTCTAGTTAGAAAAACTTTTTTGTTTTCCATCGTAGCGTCTCTAATCTTGGTATATGTTAGTTTTATATGCATCCACATAATTCTGGAAAAAATTATCAAAATCGGATGACTATAGCATATAGCTGCCATATAAACGGTCTGTCAAAAAACTACTTCTAGTGAGAAAAACTTTTTTGTTTCTTATCGTAGCGTCTCAAATCGTAGTATATATTTGTTTTATATATTTCCACACAAGTCTGAAAAAATTTATCAAAATCGGATGACTATAGCATATAGCTGCCATAGGACCGATCGGTCGGAAAATGTGTTTTACCAAGAAAATTTTTTTTTGTTATCAAATTTAATTATCAATGATTTAAAAATTTTAAATATCTGATATCTATATCCTATATATATTTTTCCAGTTAAATCAGTTGGAGTAAATTTTTCAAATGTATTAAAACTTCGGCACAGTGAACTTTGCCTTCTCGTTTTTAAGATTTTTTATAAAACGGTCAACCAGAACTGTAATATTTATTCCCCTTCGTACCTAAGTTTATATTATTTTTAAAAGAAAATAATCTGAAATAGTTCTTTGGTGAAAATGCTGCCATATTACACAATACATTTCTTTTTAAAGCTGTGTATTGACTTTCCTTCGAATAGTGTTCGAAATCTTGGCATAATGTTTTTTCGATTCAAGTGCAGGTGCTTGTGATTTCTATATCCATCTCGAATGGAAGCTTGGTTACCGTCAGATAAAGAGAAAACTCAGCTGATTCCAGATATATTAAATATTTCTTTGAAATGGATTTGTTTCAAACTAGATTGTCTTACCTAGACACTTGACTTAGGTCAAGCCCACGCCAAGTTGTGTCGTTATTTCAGATCATTAAGTACCCAAACTAGAACTAGATAAGTCATAAATTCAACGAATTAACTCTTATTCCTAACAATACTTGTTTGATCGTTTATTGATCATTCCTTGGTGTTGTTTTTATACTCTGTACCGAAGGTACACAGAGTATATTGGGTTTGTGCAAATGTATGTAACAGCCAGAAGGAAGCATCTCCGACCCTATAAAGTATATATATTCTTGATCAGCATCAATAGCCATGTCCGTCTGTCCGTCCGTCTGTCCGTATGAACGAAGAGATCTCAGAAATGGTAAGAGCTAGAGGTTTGAATTGTATGGTACATAGAATTCTTATACCTGCAGGCAGATCAAGTTTATTTTAAATTTTTTCCACGACCCCTGCCTCCCCCACAAATTAAAAAAAACGAAATAACTCTCACAATTTTCAAGATAAATAGTTCGAATATTCTAGACATATATTCTACTACTTATTATGAATCGACCCGCCGTACATCGTTTTTCGATCAGATGAACGATATAAGAGCTATACGTAAAAGAAAATAAAAACCATCGACAACAACAATACCACAGCGATTGGTAGAACTTACGAGAAAGAGAGAGCGAGAGGGCAATAGCTAACTGGTAATTTCCCAATTGGACCTTGCTTGCGCCGCTCTCAGTTATCATTTACATACAAACAGGTACAGAGTATATTACAGTCGGGCTTGACCGACTTTCTTACTTGTTTTGTCGTGTTGACGTTAAACTTCTCGTTCTTATTAGCAAAGAGAGAAAATCAAGTTCTTTTTTACAGCCTTATCACAAAAGAATCAAATGATAATCTGAATGTGCAAGGTCGGGGCTATATGGTGGATTCGGTATTCCTTACCAATTCAGCTCCGAATATTTTCGACAAGTGAACAAAGAAAAATGTGATTAAGCCTTATCATGATGTAAAAGCACACCCTTGCGATTTGCTAGTTGGGTTGCTTTTCTGCGAATTTTTGTTTGTTTAAAAATGAGCCTCACGCTGTCAATTGAAAAATTCCGACATGGCTGAAGTCTCAAACCCATAAACTCACTTAACTTATGCATATTCTGTAAGGAAGTACTTTTGACATTCACTCCGCAATAGCCGCACTTCAAGCTTTATCAAAATCAATTTAATATAATTAAGCTAATTATTTCTGTTAGGACCTAATTTGATTTAACACCAAATAAAATGACTTGACTTTTAATAAAGTTTGTCATACAATTTGTGGGCTAGTTCAGTTCATTCACACACACACCAACTTTGAACCCACACACACACACACGCACGCTCTCATTCATTATTAACTGCCAAATGGCATGCAAATCGTTGAAGTTTCATATACAGAAAATATTCTATTAACCTTTCCCCACTTAGTTTCTCACTCGGTTGTTGTCTCTGCTGTTGCCTTTTGCTGTTGCTGTTTTCTGTACAAGCTTTTCTCTCACTCTCGGGGGGCTGTCACATTTGTTATTTGTTCAAAAATTTGTCTGCACGACTTTTGTGTGACTTTGTCGCTTCATTTGGCGCGTGTCTCTCACTTGGAGCTGGGTAAGCTTTATTTATTTCATTTTTTTGCTATCAAGTGGATTTTCTTCTTGTCTCTTGGGGGCGTGGTCTTGGGCATAACAAGTTGAGAGTTGATTTTGCTAACAAGCAAACTTATGTCACAATTCTTGTGCAATATGTGAGCTTACCTGCCTTAATTCCCCGACAAATACAAAATAATCTGCAAACAAAAAATGATTCTAAAATCTGCCAATTAAATGTTTTCAAACTTATGTTTCCCTCTCTCTCTGTTTAAAGCGAATTGTATGGCCCACTTGTCGTATGCGTAATCCACTCAACACACGCCTACAATTGTACACTCGTATTGCCTACTTACTTACCAGCGCGCTGCTTGATGTCTGCCCCGACACGCACATGCAGCCGAAGAGGAAGCCACTTTGGCTGTGGGCAGTAAGCCGCTTTGACGCCTGTCGACTGGCGTCTGGCCCAGAGATTGAGCCCGCTTCAGTTCGATTTAGCCTGTCTGCAACACGACGCGTACACTTCACTTTTACACACACACACACACGCACCACGCACTTTTCGACAGCAGGAAATCCTTTTTGCCAGAGGCAATTAAAACGATTCGAACGACTGGGTGACTTTCTTGTCCATTTCCAGGGCCACGTTTTGTAATTGTAGACTCGCACACACGTACTCACACGCTGGCTGGTGTCCAGCCAAATTTCAAAAGTTCTTTCCGTCAACTCAACTCAAGTTTCATGCCTGCACGTACCAGCTGGAAAATTGTAAAGGAAAAGTGAACTGCAAAAATTGTTTTGGGCACAAATATTCGGCAATTAAGTTTAGCCAGCGACTGCTGTGCGTATGAGCAATGTGAATGCCTGACTGTAATGTAAGCAGGCGTCAGCCAGCCGACTTGTGTCTGCTTTTATGGCAGCCTTGGCGACGCTTGTTGCGGTCCAAGCGTATAAGTAGACAACACTTTGGCCTAGGTGGGGTAGAGGTAGAGGTGCTCCGCATCGAAATGTGTGCGGGTGCGTGTGTGCTTAGTATAAGGCAGCTCCTTTAATCTTTTGAAGTCATTGTCCGCCCCACAAGGCAGGCAACACTTTGGAGCTGCTCAAGATGCTTTTCACGTGGAAAAGTGAACATTTTTTAAGACTCGAACAGACCACAAGAAAGGCGTGCCAAAATGTTTTAAAGTGAAGGTGCTCAAATCAAGGGCTACAAACTCAAACAATTTTCTACGAATCTCCGGTTTGCGGGCTAGAACCAAAATAAGCCGATGGTTAGTTCTTTCACAGTTAATTTCATGCCAAAGCAAGTTGCTCTGGATGGACATAACTATATAATACTGATTAAGAAAATGTATACTTTGTTGTGTCAAAAATGTTGCCTTCGATATGTTACACACATTTGCACGTTTTCATGGTACCCTTTTTATCCATTTTTAAGGGTACAGGGTTTAAGAAGTGTCCACTTAGGGTTCTTCTGATCATTTTACACGGTTCAGGCATCAGCATCAAAATTTCGTACTTATACAGGGGAATTTCAAGTTCAATTTATTTCAAAAGATGACGAAGGTCGGAGCTCCCACATTTTAGAACGACATTCTCATATCAAGTGCTTTTTGGGAATTTAAAGTCACTTCCACTTTAAATATAAAATTTTCTGTTTTATTTTAGATATTATAATTTAGGTTAGGTAAGTATATGGGTGCTTAAAAGGATGAAACATCTAAGTGGACCTTAAAGAAAATTATTCTCTGACCTTCCTTAGCACGAATATCGGCACAAATGTTTACCTATGTTAAAAAAACTGTATTGCCGAAAAAAATGGATCGAAAAAATGGATTTCAAAATATAGCGATAATAAATTGGATAAATAATTGGAATTGAAGTTCGGCATTGATAAGAGTTAGAAACATTACATCCGACAACTGTCGAAATAAGTTAATGCAGTGAAGGTCTTCACTAAGTGCTATATCGCTACAAAGATAAGCGATGCTGATAAAAATGAATAATGAATTGAGAAAATTAAAATATTTTCAATTTCTTCTATAAAGTGGGCACATACATTATAGTTTATCGTCAAAGACTTGCTTCTGGACATAAAATCATAAGCATAAATAAGTTAAAACCAGGGTCATAAAAAGTTAAATTGTTAAAATCTCAAATTAATTATTACTTTTCAGGGCTGCAAGCCGGTCTGAAACCGAACTCCTAAAATCCGATTCGGTACGGGTTTTTTGGGTTCCCCGAACCGAACCTCTTACATTTTTGACCCCTCGAACCAGAAATTAACCGGAGCACTTTTTCCAAATATAAGGTTTTGTTCACAATATTAAGTCATTTTACCAACGAAAGAAATTCTTAATGAGATTATTTAAAATTAAATATTGAGGAGTCACTGTTAAGTTTCGGCGTCTTGTTTTAATGAAAACACAATCGGTTTAATATAAAATAATAATCGTTCCTTAATTAAAATTATATTTGTGACATGTGGTTGATTGGTTGTGTTTGGTTGTTTCAATTTCGGTTCTGTTCGACACGTCTGTTCTCTTCTATACTTTGCGGTCTACTGGCCCCTCACAAATCCAGTGTGACCCTATTTAATATAGGCTATCGTTCTTACAGTGATCGATATTCATATTCAAATTATTTATCGCTATTCAAATTTCAACGGTTTTACTTATCAAACTTCTACAGTCACTACGTCCGATTGTAAAAAAGGAAATAATGTCAAAAATGTTATATACATTAAAAAAAAAATAAAATTTTTGGAACAGATCTAAAAACGAAAAATATTGCGCTTACTTAGTTCGCGAATTGATGTACTTCTCCAGGCAGATATAGTGCCTACACAGAAGAAAAAACCAGAGATATTTGGAAAATTAATCAATCCTAATCGACGTCAAGTACGAGGAGATTTACTTGTGAACGGATTTTTCAATTCTTTTCTTGATCCTGTGTTTGGCTTGGGTATGTTTATTTTTAACTCGAAATATGCTTCTTTCAACAACACACGGGATTGATTTTAGTTTGTTATTAAATGTTTAGAGAGTGGCCGAGACAAAAATTTCGAACTTTAAGTTACTTTTCGTTTATTCGCGATGACCTTGGAAAATGTTTTAATCTCTATGCATGACCTTTTTCTTTTGATTCGTACTTGAAATGAGACTCTTCGGATTGATACAAGAATTTTAGGATTGTTTTATCATATAATCTACTATAATCAACTATATATCATACAATCACATCAATTTTATCTGATTATATGATTATATTAATTTAAGTTTCTTTTAACCAATTGAAACGACGTTTCAGAAACGTATACATAAATCGAAAAAAAAAATTATCCTTTTTTTCAAGTGAACTGAGGTCCGCTTCAAAACCATAGGTTCAGAGGATCCAGGATCCGAACCCAAAGATTCCTCACGGGTTCCAACCTCCGAACTGAACCTCCTAAACATTTTGGATGCAGCCTTGTTACTATTTGCTCAATATTGATTATAATTAATATCAAGAATGTCATCTGCTTGTAATTAAATAATATTCTATGTTGAACAAAGAAGCCTCCTCACAGTTCCTATACAAATTTGGTATAGGAGTTCGCTAAATGTACTGATAGCGAATTCACATAATTAGAGCATACGTTTGACTACAGGCTAAAATGGCAAAAAAATTAAATCCATCAACCGCTCTAGCTTAAAGGGGATGATTGATTTTGTGAAAAATTGCCATAAATCGAGAAACGTCTGAATTCAGAGTAGAGATGGGCAGCGGACGGGAATATTCGGGAATCCAGCGAATTGAATTTAAAACTTGGGGTCGGGATCGGGACGGGATCGGGACGGGATCGAATTTACCCGCGCCCATCTACTACTTCAAAAGCCAATGCAGGGACTTACAGCTGATCTTAAACTGCGCATTCAATTTTTTAAAAATGCATTGCTATGTGTTCTGTAGCATAGGACGCAGAAATCAAGAAATTTATATACATATATAAATTTGTTTGAACCAAACCGAAACGGTTCGGCTGATTCACTTAAGCAATGAGTTTAATTATGAAAAGTCTACGATAGGGATGCCCAATGAAAGCATATGACAGAGCAAAAAACAAATAAATAAAGAATCTCAATTTTTTCAATCAGTCGGCAACAATAACAAAGACTAATAGCCTTGTTCCACTGGCATATTCTTGACAACATTCTCTGAATGTTCTAAATGTTCAGTGTATTTTGCATGTTAATTCGTCACGAATGTTTTGATTTCTGTTACAACATGCGTGCCATCACTGACACAACATTGGTGATAAATATTGACATCACTGTTACACTGTTCGTTATTCGCCCGGGTACGTTAACATATTTTCCGAAATCGACATGCTATCAATGAGTCAAGTGTCAAAACTTGTACAATAATCAAGAAAGAAATACCGAAAACTGGCCATTACGTTAGGGGACTACCAAGATCGTCAATAACATCACGATTCAAAACAAAGGGGAGCCTCTCGCAGTCGGACTCCGAGGGCAAAACAAGCTTTAAAGCTACGTGGTCGAGAAAAAATCGGACAAGCAGGGCGGCTAAAGGATCAAGCAGTTGGATAAAAGCAATGTGCGTGAGAGGTACAGCGAGATCATAAGGTAGGTCGAAAGTAATACAACCACGGACAAGAAAGAGCAAGAGTACTAGATGCATTAGCAGGGAGCGGGAACGCAGGCTGGAGATGCAGTCAGCAAATGGGTGGCTTTAGCAGCGGCGGTCAAAATCTTTTTTTGTAGTTAATTTAATTAAATAATATCATCGATATGGTCCTCGCACACTAGAATCCGGCATATGTATATGCAGTCTTGATTTTTGTCACAAATCAACAGCAAGGCAGAAAAGTATATGAACATTCACTTGTAACCGAGATGAACATTCATCAGTGGATCAAGAAAACATTCACATTCGAGAATGTTGTTGAATGTTTGCCAGTGGAACAAGGCTATAAGTTGAATTGCACTCGCCAACAAATTAGCTCAGGCAGCAGCGAAGTGAGTTGTTGGCATTGATTATGGCTTTCGCGTATGCCGCGAGCTCTACCTTTTGATCGTATAGACAATCCTTGAACTTGTAGTTAGTGCCTTTACATCTGTCTTTTAATAACAAGTACATTTATAAGATCACCAAAAAAGCGGTACCTGATTTCTGTGTTTAATTAATTAATATATTTCAATTAAGAATCGAAGAAATTTAAATGCTTTCAAAGAAATGTAATGTCGTAAGTTTTATTTTAGGAAATTTGAAAACGGGATCAGTCATAACAATACATTAATCGTGAACCACTGAACCGAACCAAAGGCGCGGTTCGGTTTGCTACAAAAACCATATTATGAACCGAACCGATGGTAGAAAATCTCTGTGAACCTCAAAACCGAATCACTACTTATTTCTGAGCGGTGTGCATCCCTTTTATACAGTAAAAATATTCTTGATCAGCGTCAACAGCCGTGTCGATAAAGCCATGACCGTCTGTCTGCCTGTATGAACGCGCCGATCTTAGAGAGGATTAGAATTAGGATCACGCGTATTTGCATGTAAGTAGGTGTATACCATAGGCAGATCAAGTTTGTGTAAGATTTTAATAATCTTTTTGAGGAATTGTGAGAAATCTAGCACAAGTGCGTTGAAATCCTATAAGGACTATATCAAAATTTGGACTCAAAAACATGCTTAAGTATGCTCAGGAAAATAGAATAAATATCCCCATTGCTCAGCTTATGAGGGAATAATACGCAAAAGCAAGTCCTTCGGTTTCTTGTATAATAAACGCAGCTCAAACAGAAGAAATACACTCTTAACGCCTTTTAAAATGTCCCGATACCTGTCGGCCTGAGGAGTCTAAGGGCATGAGCAATTTTCAATTGAAGAAGATTGAAGTAAACAAAAGTTTGGCAACGTTTGGGTCTGCGAATTTCATCGACCCACATTAAATAAAGGCTAACCACCCCTTTGATTTGATAAGGTCACTGATACACTTACAAAAAATGGCGCTATAATGTAGCACAAATTTCTTTCTTTTATACCCAATCCGTACCATTTTTGCCGATCCGATTCTGAAATAAGCCCACGTTCGTCAAAGTTTATCCTCTGTTCTTAATCGACGAACGAACTGAAAAAATTCCTTTATCAAAATAGTTCTTATCAAATAAGCGACTCAAGCACGACATATTAACTTGCTACGCTGCTACTTCTAGCACACTTCTGTCCAAGATGCCTGTTATATATAATAAATAAGTGCAGAAATTCCAGGTTCGAATCTCAGGGTCAGCGAAAAACAATCTTTTTAAGTTTTAAAACCTGCTTACTGTGGCATTTGATTAGATAAAAGTATGTTTAAGTAATATTTCGTTTTAAAAACAGGAACAGTTGGTCTTAATAAAAGCACTCTTAGTCTAAGCCCGCCGAATACGGATTTACATACGGATAATCGAAACACGATTTTCGGATCGAATTTATTCTGAGTGTAGTCATAGTTGTTGTTTTACCTAATAGAGTTCTTCCTTCCACTTTGAATGGTTTGGAACAACATGATGTTTAGGCATTAGAGATAATATAAATATGTGCTATTTAACGATATAAACGAAATTTCAAATTCAAGCGAATTTCACATTATCATTTCACATAAATACAAGCAGAGACTGCTCTTTCCGAAAAGCCATTGACTAAGCAGCTGACTTGGCTTTTTTGTGTAAGCATAACACTATGGAAAATACTTCGTTATCCTCGAATAATTAAATTCGAGCAACCATCTGGATTAAGGCATTCAAGCGACACTTCTTCCAGAAGTAATTGGATGAGTCGATGAATGGCATATTAAGATAACGAAGCCAACAGTTTCTAAGGAAAAGCAGCATTCGTTTTAAACAGAAATTTCCTAGAAAAACTTATTGGATTTTTGAATCATTTTTAGGCAAAGCGTTACAAATGATGGTGAAAGTTAACAGGAATCAAAATTATGTTTAAAAAAAAACCCACATTTGCGTTCGTGTTGATTATAATAAACTTTAAATATTATTTAATATTTTTGGATCTTTAAGCAGACACCCCAAAAATGGGCAACATTGTTTGCATTAAATTACAATTCTGATAAATATTTCCAGCACAGCGGGCTGGCTCATTAACACAGAAACCAAGCGAAGCCATGGGCAATGTGAAATTCAATTGATAGGCCTGGCACGCCACAATCTACACACACTGACACACACACACAATGTTCTTGGATTCATTCATAAAATTCTTACGTTGAAATGTTAAAGCTTTAAAAAGTCCAATTCAGTTCAAGTGGAGTTTGAGGTTGCTTGCACAACTCAAAATCAAAATCCGCGCGCGACTTGTTTTGTTATTTTGCTTCTTTGCTGAAATAGCGGCAGCAGGCACAACACAACCGAATGCTTCGGAATTTGCACGGGAACTGAAATTGAAATTGAAACGAACGAATTGACTCAACACAGCAGCCGTGTTTGTCTTCGTCTTCTCGTCCTCGTTGGCAACGAAAGTGAAACGTAACGTATACGCAGCGTTGACCCGCTTGCCACATGGCCATGGTTAGCTTTTGTAGGACTGTGTGAGCTTTTATTGAGAGCACAAGAGCACGTTTTGGGCAGAGACAGCTGATTTTTGTTATTGTCCTTGGGTAGTAGCCGGGCGGCTTTTGTTTTTGATATTTTATGTTGTTGTTTTGTAGTTGTTTATGCAAAGTTTTTGGGTATTGCTTGGAGTTATGAAGTAATTGATGGCATTACTAGGAATCAGTTTTGTCTGTTCACGTAGTTATGTTAAATGACTAAATAAATCAAAAAATAAGTTGCAAATACTATAAAAAAAATAACTAAGTAATACTATCAAAAATATACTTTGAAAATAATTTACCTTGCCTTCTTTCTTCACGTTTTGTTTTTACATTGTCCTGCTTAGTAACTTAATTATTAGGCATCTAAAAGCTTTTAAGCACACGTGTCTGCTACACTCCCACCGCAAATCAATTTATGAATGAATATTCCTCTGTACTTCCCCTCCCTTTCGATGCCACCGGCTACCATTATGTTTATAATTCGATTTTCATTGTTATCATTCTGCTTGGTTTTTCCTTATTCCTAACAATATTATTCATTACTTATTATGTGGCTTCTGTAATGAATTTAATAGGAATTTAATTATGTTTATTCGCAGGCTTTCCTGTTCATAGAAAATCGTTATTTATGTAGCCTTTGTGATTGCCAATTTATTATTGTGCGACCAGAAAAATGTTTTAACTAAATCTCGGCCTCTTTGCTGTGCTTAGTTAGTCATTAAAATAATAAGAAAAGACTTCGGTTGTGCCAAAGATTTCATACACTTGCAAAACCTCGCTTAAACTGATTTGACCGATGGAATACATATAGGAAATTGGTTATATATATTTATTAATTTTAAATCATTAGGAATAAGATTGTTGCCTTCGAATTTTGATCACAAAAAAAAACAAGTTTTTCCTACTAAGACCCATTTTCCGACCGATCGGTCGTTTTTGACCAACTTTTTCAGAACAGTGTGACAGCATAAAATATTCATAATGGCTGAGTAAAAGAACGCTATCGTTCAAAACAAACAAGTTTTTCTCACAAAGACCTTTTTTAGGACCGATCGTGCCTATGGCAGCTGTAAAATATAGTCATTCGTTCCGGTAGGTTTCAAAATATTAGTTGCGTGCAGTGAAAAATAGACTCTGTGCAAAATTTCATCGCGATAGCTTAAAAACTGAGGGACTAGTTACAGTAGAAACAGACAGACAGACGGACGGACAAAGCTCAATTGACTCAATTCGTCGTCTTGATCAAGAATATAAATATAAGTTACAAACTTCTGGGAAAAATTAACATACACTTTGCAAGCGTATTAAAATTAGACAGATTTCTGAAAGGGATTTGCCTTTGAATTTGTAGAACAGCTGTTCACAGCTGCTCCATACAAAATGTGCAGTGTACCCGGAAATGCAAGGAAATTTTGGTCATATTAATTAAATTAACGAATTGTTAACAGTGACAGCGAAATGGTCTACAAATCGTAAAAGTTGGTGCTTTGAAATACGGAAATCGCAACATTTCGACGCTTTCAAACCGACGACAATTGAGTCCGAAAAATTAAAAGTAAATAAGAAATGTGGGATGAGGAAGGGACTGCAATCGTATTCAACAAGTTTTATTACATTCTTTGACCATTTAAGTTTATATTTGCAGACACTCTTATACTATTCTGATTAAGTTCTTTTATTACAACATTTTTTTACTGATGACACCCAACAACAACTTACGAATTAGCTTTGGCGATCACCGAAGAGTTTGCCCAAACCTGTTTCTCTAATGTGAAACGTAACAGAACAAAATGGGAATGAAACATAATCGATAAAAAACGAGACGGCAAAGCTAACTTCGACTGTACCGAAGTTTTAATACACTTGAAAAACTTTACTCCAACTGATTTAACTGGAAAAATATATGTAGGATATAGATATCAAATATTTAAAATTATTAAATCATTGATAATAAAAATTTGATACCATAAAAAAAAAACTTTTCGTAGTAAAACACATTTTCCGACCTATCGGTCCTATGGCAGCTATATTCTATAGTCATCCGATTTTGATAAATTTTTTCAGCATTGTGTGGAAACATATAAAACTAACATATACCAAGATTAGTGATGCTACGATGGAAAACAATAAAGTTTTTCTAACTAGAACTAGTTCTTAGACCGATCGTTCCTATGGCAGCTATATGATATAGTCATCCGATCCGCTCGGTTCCGACATATTAGTTGCGTGCAGTAAAAAGAAGACTCTGTGCAAAATTTCAGCTCGATAGCTTTAAAACTGAGAGACTAGTTCGCGTAGAAACAGACAGACGGACAGACAGACGGACGGACGGACAAGCGGAAATGAACTCAGCTCGTCGTTCTGATCAAGAATATATATAGTTTATGGGGTCGGAAATGAATATTTCTATGCGTTACAAACTTCTGGGCAAAATTAATATACACTTTTCAAGTGTATAAAAATTGCGATTTTCGGAGCACACAAAATTGAAACCGTACGAATTTTCTTAAATCGCAATTAGCAAAATTAAGTGAAAACTGGAGCATAGCTGATGGGCAATGCCCATTGGGCATTTCCAAAATAATGTCTACCAGGAGTCAATTTTTGAAGTTGCGCCAACACAATCAAATCGAGAGCGTAAGTTGAAGTCGGCCCTGCTCGACATCGTTATACCCGTTACTCAGGGAAAGGTTTATTTAATAATATTTTATTAGATCACACCATGCCCAAATTGTGGGAGTTATGAGGTTTTTTCCAAATTGCGAGGGTGGCAACTTTACTATAGTTAATCTGCACAGAGAAAAAAATTGATATGAAATGGCAGTCATTTCCACATTTTTTCATATCGATTTCACTCCGATATGACGAAGATTAACTTGATACGATAAAAATATCAAAACGATCTTTTTTATAAAAAAAAGTAGAAGGCTAACATCGGCTACGCCGATGTTTTAAATACCCTTGCAGTTTTCGAAAGGCGCTACCATTGATAACAAAAAAATGTTTCTCATTAGAATTAGTTTTTAGACCGATCGTTCCTATGGCAGCTATATGCTATAGTCATCCGATTTTTATAAATTTTTCCGGAATTGTGTGGAATCATAAAAAATTAATATATACCACGATTGGTGACGCTACGATGAAAAACAAAAAAGTTTTTCCCACTAGAACTAGTTTTTGGACCGACCGTTTATATGGCAGCTATATGCTATAGTCATCCGATTTTGATAAATTTTTCCGGAATCGTGTGGAAGCATATGAAACTTATATATACCACGACTGGTGACGCTACGATGGAAAACAAAAAAGTTTTTCTCACTAGAACTAGTTTTTGGACCGACCGTTTATATGGCAGCTATATGCTATAGTCATGCGATTTTGATAAATTTTTCCGGAATTGTGTGGAATCATAAAAAATTAATATATACCACGTGTAGTGATGCTACGATGGAAAACAAAAAAGTTTTTCCTACTAAAACTAGTTTTTGGACCGGCCGTTTATATGGCAGCTATATGCTATAGTCATCCGATTTTGATATATTTTTCCAGAATTGTGTGGAAGCATATGAAACTTATATATACCACGATTGGTGACGCTACGATGGAAAACAAAAAAGTTTTCCCCATTACAGCTAGTGTTTGGACCGATCGTTCCAATGGCAGCTATATGATATAGTCATCCGATCCGGCCGATTCCGACAAATGTGCAGCGTATGGGTATTTAAAGACTTTTTGCAAAGTTTGGTCAAAATAGCTTTAAAACTGAGGGAGGAGATAGCATAGAAACAGACGAACAGACGGACGGACGGACAGACAGACAGACAGACAGACGGACATACGGAAATGAACTCAGCTCGCCAAGCTAATCAAGATTATATATACTTTATGTGGTCAGAAATGCTTCCTTCACTGCGTTACAAACATCGTGACAATTTAAATATACCCTTGCACTTAACACGAACGGAATGACGCGTCAACGCAGTCAGCTAACGCACACGCTTATGGACAAACGTTTATGCTAAGAATGAAAAAATTGATATTTTTAAAAGATCAGTTTAACCAGCAAAGATTAAATTGATCTTTAGCTTTTTTTTCTCAGTGTGATCAGGAAATGATGTATGGCGGATCGATAAGTAATGATGATTAAAATATATGTCTTGAAGGTTTTAACAATCTATTTTTATACCCTTGCAGAGGTTATATTAAAATTGTCACGATGTTTGTAACGCATAGAAGGAAGCATCTCCGACCCCATAAACTATATATATTCTTGATCAGCATGACGAGCTGAGTCTATATAGCCATGTCCGTCTGTCCGTCTGTCCGTCCGTCTGTTTCTATGCTATCTCCTCCCTCAGTTTTGAAGCTATCTTGACCAAACTTTGCAAAAAGTCTTTAAATACACATAGGCTGCACATTTGTCGGAATCGGCCGGATCGGATGACTATATCATATAGCTGCCATAGGAACGATCGGTCCATAAACTAGTTCTAGTGAGAAAAACTTTTTTGTTTTCTATTGAATCGTCACCAAACTTGGTATATATTAGTTTTATACCCCTTCACACAATTCTGGAAAAATTTATCAAAATCGGATGACTATAGCATATAGCTGCCATATAAACGGTCAGTAAAAAAACTAGTTCTAGTGAGAAAAACTTTTTGTTTTCTATCGTAGCGTCACCAATCTTGGTTTGTATTAGTTTTATATGCTTTTACACAATTCAAAAAAATTTATTAAAATCGGATGACTATAGCATATAGCTACCATATAAACGGTCAGTCAAAAAACTAGTTCTATTGAGAAAAACTTTTTTGTTTTCCATCGAAGCGTCACCAATCTTGGTATATATTAGTTTTATACCCCTTCACACAATTCTGGAAAAATTTATCAAAATCGGATGACTATAGCATATAGCTGCCATATAAACGGTCTGTCAAAAAACTCGTTCTAGTGAGAAAAACTTTTTTGTTTTCCATCGAAGCGTCACCATTCTTGGTATATATTAGTTTTATACCCCTCACATTAATTTAAAAAAAAAATTTTAAAAAAAAATAATTTTTTTTTTTTTTTTTTTTTTGGGGGGGGGTATATTTTTTTTTTTTTTTTTATATAAATAAAAAAAAAATTTAAAAAAAAAAAAAAAAAAAAATTGATGCTGATCAAGAATATATATACTTTATGGGGTCGGAGATGCTTCCTTCTGCCTGTTACATACACTTGCACGAACTAAGTATACCCTTTTTACTCTACAAGTAACGAGTATAAAAATATAGGTAAAATAGGTTACATACTTACCTTTAAGAAAATGTAAAGGAATTTTTTTAATTTAATGAGAAAAATACATACACTGGTCGGCACAATTATTTTGACAAAAAATTTTTCATAATATCTTTGAAACAAAAAATCTGAAAATGTTGAAATTTTTATGGCAAACTAGTACAGAAGAGAGCTTTCAATAAAGCATAAGAAGTTCACAATTGGATGCTTGCATAGGAAAATTAAAATAAAAATGTACAAATTGGTTGGCATAATTATTTTGACAAGATTTGAAAATTGATTTATTCTCCAAACAGGAGCTACAATGCTAAATGAGTTATTGATTCTGGATGCATTTTTCACGCTGAATCCGAATCTGGTTTCAGAGATTTTCAGGTTTCGATGATACCTTATTTACTCAGAGTATAAAGCTTTTCTATAAAAAATCAGATGTATAAAATAAGCGAAATTCTATGACGTAGGCCGATGGGGAAAATGGCCAAAGTAGCCATTTTTGGCATTTTTAGGTTAAATTTGCAGCTAAACCATTAAAGATATAGGATCTCTGAAACCAGATTCGTATTCAGCGTGAAAAATGCATTTAGAAGCAATAACTCATTTAGCATTTTAGCTCCTCTTTCGAGAATAAATTAATTTTCAAATCTTGTCAAAATAATTATGCCAAACAAATTTTACATTTTTATTTTAATTCTCTTATGCAAGCATCCGACTGTGAACTTCTTATGCTTTTTTGAAAGCTCTCTTCTGTACTAGTATGCCATAAAAATTTCAACATTTTCCGATTTTTTGTTTCAAAGATATTATGAAAAATTGTTTGTCAAAATAATTGTGCCGACCAGTGTAATTTTGTGAGGTGCTACAGTACGGCCTAAAGGCGTGCATAAGATCCTCTATTTAAAGAGGAAAAATAGAAGGCTAACATCGGCTACGCCGATGTTTTAAATACCCTTGCAGTTTTTGAAAGGCGCTACCATTGATAACAAAAAAGTTTTTCTCATTAGAATTAGTTTTTAGACCGATCGTTCCTATGACAGCTATATGCTATAGTCATCCGATTTTGATCAATTTTTTCAGAATTGTGTGAAAGCATATAAAACTAATATATACCACGATTGGTGACGCTACGATGGAAAACAAAAAAGTTTTTCTCACTAGACTTGGGACCGTATATATTCCCGATTGATCAATTTTTCAGAATTGTGTGAAAGCATATAAACTAATAAACGATTGTGACGCTACGATGGAAAACAAATTGTTTTTGGACCGATCGTTCCTATGGCAGCTATATGCTATAGTCATCTGATTCCGATAATTTTTCGAATTGTGAAGTATATAAACTAAAATACTCGTTGTGATGCTACGATAGAAAAAAAAGTTCTCACTGACAGTGACCGCCGTTCTTGTATAGTCATCCGATTTTGATCAATTTTTTCAGAATTGTGTGGAAGCATATAAAACTAATATATACCACGATTGGTGACTCTACGATGGAAAACAAAAAAGTTTTTCTCATTAGAACTAGTTTTTGGACCGATCGTTCCTATGGCAGCTATATGATATAGTCATCTGATCCGGCCGATTCCGACAAATGTGCAGCGTATTTGTATTTAAAGACTTTTTGCAAAGTTTGGTCAAGATAGCTTTAAAACTGAGGGAGGAGATAGCATAGAAACAGACGGACAGACGGACGGACGGACAGACGGAAATGAACTCAGCTCGTCATGCTGATCAAGAATATATATACTTTATGTGGTCGGAAATGCTTCCTTCACTGCGTTACAAACATCGTGACAATTTTAATATACCCTCTGCAAGGGTATAAAAACTTCGAATTTTTACCCAGGCCACATTTATAATCCCCTGCCTATGGCCATTACTGTTAAAATAATTGATAAAGTGTCGTCGGCGAAGCGAAGAGGCTGTTAGGTTTACCAGTGTAGTCAGTTGGGTAAAAGCGGTTCCTCATCTAGCAATATTGGGTCGTTTTATAGTACTGGAAAAAAATGTAACAAACGCAACGAAACGTACGAACAATTGTAATCAACGACTTTGGACGAACGACTCACTCTATGTGCTCACAAAAATCAGCCATAACTTCTAAACCAAAGCGAACTGAGTAAACTTTTATACCTTGTTTGAAAGCACTCTCCAAACACTATGTACCAATTTATTTATGAGGAGGTTATATCACTTGGATCGCAAGCAGTGAGCAAAAATATGTGTACGAATGTGACGTTTGCAACACAGGAAATGCCCTTATAAACAGATTTCCGTGGGAAAGCCAGATTTTAGCTCAATTGGCAGGCTTTGTATTTTGATTTCAAAGGTTGAAAAATCTATTGTATTTTGTTTAAGGTTTTTTAATTAAAGGTATTTTTAGTTTTCAAAAACAATTTGAATTAAAACTGTTTTTAAAATGAGTTTCCTTTTTATATTCCATGCCCAAAAATCTGTTATATTATTTAGGAATAATACCTAATACAACAAGTAAGAAAGTCGGTCAAGCCCGACTGTAATATACTCTGTACCTGTTTGTACGAAACTAATAACTTTAAAGTGTGAGGTTTTTTCAAAATCTGGGGGTGGCAACTCTTTCAACTATCGTTCATCTGGTTGAAAAACGATGTATGGGGGCTCGATAAGTAATGATGAGTAGAATTACCATAGTACAAACCCGTAAAATTATAAAATTTGTATATAATTTCCTATTAACATAAACGTAACTATATTAGTCACGCGGGAATCACGCGTGATTTCTGACCGCAGGCCATCTCAATTACATCGCTCCTCTCATAGCAAGGTCCAATTGGGAAATTACCAGTTAGCTATTGCCTTCTCGCTCTCTCGTTCTCGTAAGTTCTACCAATGGCAACGGTGTTGTTGTTGGCGTTGGTTTTTATTTTCTTTTACGTATAGCTCTAATATCGTTCATCTGATCCAAAAACGATGTATGGCGGGTCGATTCAAAATAAGTAGTAGAATATATGTCTAGAATGTTCAAACTATCTATCTTGAAAATTGTGGGAGTTATTTCGTTTTTTTAAATATGCGGGGGAGGCAGGGGGCGTGGCAAAAATTAAAACTAAACTTGATCTGCCTGCAAGTATAAGAAATATATGTTCCATACACTTCAAACCTCTAGCTCTTACCATCTCTGAGATCTGTTTGTTCATACGGACAGACAGACGGACAGACGGACATGGCTATATCGACTCGGCTGTTGATGCTGATCAATAATATATATAGTTTATAGGGTCGGAGATGCTTCCTTCAGGCTGTTACATACATTTGCACAAACCCAATATACTCTGTGTACCTTCGGTACAGAGTATAATAAGCAACTACAAACTTCAAGCTTTAAAGCCCAGTCAAAAAATGTAGGCTGCACCCCAAGTTCACTTAAACATGAGCTTTTCTTCAATAAGATACATTCAAATGGTGCGTGTACTAGATAGACAAGCTCAGGACTTTTCAAAGTTTTATGTGAAAGCTTTATAGCAGCAGTAAGCTGCTATATCAGAACTTCACCTAAATCTTAATTTGAACTTTGCCATGTCCTACGGTTAGGTTACCTGAAAGACATTTGAATTTATTCTTTAAGTACCCAATATACCTAACCTAACAATATTTCTAAAGTCCCAAATATTCTATTTCAAGTTGAAATGTTCAACATTATTTTAGGATATAAGGACATTGCCTGAGTAACGTATGTCACATTCAAACGAGTATTTTTTCACATTTTTGTGAATGATCCATGTGATATATTTCTCAGCTTAACATAATGAAGAGTATCTTTATATCAGTGAAAAACATTTTGGTCACCTTGCTTTGGCCATGACATAATGGTTGTTTAATGTGTCGTTCATGCGATACCATGGTAAGTCGTACTTGAAATCAACATGTATACTTATTATTTTCAGTTCTTTTTGCTGTATAATGAAATCAAATTGGTATGGCATAAAGAAGCTCGAAATATTCAACCATTCTTAAACCGTTTTCGTGAGTTAAATACATTGGTTAGATCCACCAAAATGTTCAAATACATTTGAGTGTACATTTTGTTATTTTGCGTATTTAGAAGCGCTTTCCCGATTGAAGTTCTTATTTTTATTGAATAACGATCTAGGTCCGCTTTGCACAAATTGAATAATTGCATATTCTATTGGCTCCAACTTTGAAGTAAGTAGCTATGTAAAAGCTACTCTTAAATTTTAGTTTTTTTGGAGCAAATAAGAAAAATCACACGAGCCAAGAGATTAAGAGAATCTTGGCTTGGCCCTTGAGGCAGAAAGACCAGTTAAAACAAGTAAGAAAGTCGGTCATGCCCGACTGCAATACACGGTGACGGTGCTGCCCAGCGTAATTATTTGATTTGCTTTTAACTCAACTGTGATCAGATCGGGAAACTGTGTATGGTGGATCTATAAATAATGATGATGACGATTTACGGTCCGAATGAATCTTTAAAATTGCGGGAAATGTGAGGTTTTTCCAAGTTTGCGGGTAAGGCAGGGGTCATTGCAAAAATTGAAAATAAGCTTGATCTGCCCTTTAGTATAAGAAGTTTATGTTCCAAACACTTCAAACATCTAGCTCTTTCCATTTTTGAAATATGTTTGTTCATACGAACAGACAGACAGACGGATAAAATATATATTGACTCGGCTGTTGATGCTGAACAAGAATATATATATGTACGTTATACGGTCGAAGATGCTTCCTTCTGACTGTTACATATATTTCCACAAACTCATTTAACTCCTTGTACATTTGGTACAGAATACAAAATAAAATAACTAAGAGCACTGTAATTGAGTGCCCCGTCTAAAAAAAATACCCTGTACCCTTGATTTTGTGTATTTTTATACGCATGTGATGCTAGTTTTGATCAAAATTGATAAATATATCGTATAGTCGGCTTCTGGCTTGGTCAGCCAAGTGGTTACGGAAAGTATATCAATCTGTTGGTCAGCTTGGGACAGGTTCTAAGCGAAATTCAATTTTTCTAAAATAATCAGAAAACAAATTCTTATATAAAATTAAAAAAACTGCAAGGATATTTAAACATCGGCGGAGGCGAGGTTAGCCTTCTAATTTTTTTGTCATAAAGTCTAATTATAAACATATTTGTTTTGGGCCCCCCAGACGACTTACAAAGATTCGTTCAATTTATACCATTATTTTATACAGCTGCCATATAACGTATCTGGCCGACATGCACAAACTTTTTTTGTTTTGTACCGAAGGTACACAGAGTATATTGGGTTTGTGCAAATGTATGTAACAAGCATCTCCGATCCTATAAAGTAGTAGTAAGTTTATTGGGCTTATTGTAGGCTTGGCAATATGCCGTCAGCCTAAAGCCGTTTCTTTCGGTAATATTATTACAAAGTTTTTTGTTTTTTTTTTATATGTTTCCACATAAAAAGTTTCAATTTAAATCTATACATTTAAATTTTAACATATAAGCAACTTATGTAATTTACATTGGTATAAAATTATGATTTAAAAATTTTTAAGGTATCCTATATATATCTTGTACCAGGTAATAAAACATGTGTGGCAGTAGTGACACATATTGCTTTGCCCCGGTTCCTGGCTTTTAATCTTTTTTAGCTCTTTTGACTTCTCACAGTTGGTTTTAAGGTTCCATTTTGTGCAGTAATCATGTGTGGCATCTATCATCTGTTGCAAAATTACAGGACTTTCCGCGAGCATGACCATGTCGTCCGCATACATTAAAACTTTGAAGATATCTGCCCCCAGTTTGACTCCTCCGGGAAGTTCTGCAGCGATGTCATCTACAAAAAGTGCGAAAAGTAGCGGACTGCGTAGACATCCTTGTTTGACGCCTTGGTTTGTTTGGAATTCTTCGGATAAAGTACATCCATCCCACACTGTAGTCGTGTAGTAATTGTACAGTCCGCGCAGCATGTTTATCATTTTAATTGAGACACCTATTTTTCCCAGTCTCCAGAACAGCTGGGCTCTGTTTATGGTATCGAAAGCAGCTCTAAAATCAATAAAGAATAAATAGATCTTCTTTCCTTTTTGTTGATACTCCTTAGCAAGCGAAGTGAGGACAAAGATACTATCCACCGTCGAGTAACCTTCCCTGAATCCCATCTGATTTTCACTGAGCAGTTTATTGCGGCTTATGAAGTTCGTGAGTCGAGTGTGTAGCATTGAAGCAAAAACTTTCATTGTGGCGTTCAGGAAAGAGATTCCTCTGTAGTTTTGAGCTGCGTTCGGGCAGCCACTTTTATATATCGGATACAGAATGCTTGTTAGAAAGCTAGGTGGAACGTGCGCTGTTTCATAGACCCTGTTGAGTGCGTCTTTTAAAAAGTTTACACCCTGAGAAATCTAGCACGATTAGGCAAGACTGAAATCGGCTTCAATTTAGTTTTTTTTCGCTTCGAAATTCATGCTTAAATTCAGTATTTTCTTTTTGGATCCAAAAAGATTCTGTCTTGCCGAACTTCTGACACGAAATCTGCTTGATATCAAGCACGATCTGCTCGCTTTTTTCTCTGAGTGTATAAGTGTTGGCGAGGCGTTTGATAGAAATTCAGCTGGTATGCGGTCCGTACCCGGTGCTTTATTGGGCTTGCTCTTTTTGAGAGCACTGATGACTTCTAGCGTATCAAACTCTCTAGCTCTTCTACCATATTGCTTGGGATCTCTAAGTTTATTAGGTGACTTTGAGTTTCAGTGGAGAGGAGGCTGTTGATTCGACACCAATACATTTCCTCATACTGCTGTTATTTAGTTTTCTAACCATTGACCAAAACGATTTCCATCTTTCACGTTTCCTATTGCCGCTTCCATTCCTCTATAGCAGCCTTAGTCACAAAGAGCGAGGCAAAAAAGTGAGAGTGTATTTGTGTGCGAATATAATGCGACGCAAATCGTCTCGAACCTACCTTGTTGAAGGCTAGGCGAGCACCATAGAGTAAAGAGGGATAGAGGGGAAGATTGAGACGGCTCTCAAAATGAGGCGCTGTTAAGTAACAGTACGAGCATAGAGTAAAGAGAGATAGAGGGGAAGATTGAGACGGCTCTCAAAATGAGGTGCTGTTAAGTAACAGTACGAGTTGAGATACTTTTAAAATGTTGCCAGCGATTTCAACATGTTGCTAAGGTCTTTTAACACAGATAGGAAAACACGGTGGTTAGAGCGAGATGGACATTGTCTTGACTGTACTCAGAGAGCAATAATAACAAAAAACAGCTGATTATTTCGCTGTTAAGTTTGTTGCGAGAGCGACAATAACAAAGAACAGCTGATTATTTCGCTGTTAAGTTTGTGGCGGCAGAGCAATCGTTCCCTCTAGAAATATTTACTCTATGGTACGAGTTGAGATACTTTTAAAATGTTGCCAGCGATTTCAACATGTTGCTAAGGTCTTATCACACAGATAGGAAAACACGGTGGTTAGAGCGAGACGGACATTGTGTTGACTGTACTCAGAGAGCGATAATAACAAAAAACAGCTGATTATGTTGATGTTAAGTTTGTTTCGAGAGCGACAATAACAATTATTTCGCTGTTAGGTTTGTGGCGGCAGAGTAATCTTTCCCTCTAGAAATATTTACTCTATGCGAGCACTGATTGGCTTTGCTTGATTTTTACTCTCTTTGCGAAGGGCTCGGCATGTGTTCGGCTCGTGTCTGTGTGAATTTGCCGAATGTGTTCGGCCGTCTGCGTCTTGGACGTCAACGTCTGTTCTATAGTATTGCAGTCTTTTTACCTTACATAAGGACTTATACGAGGCATTAACATTTCTATACCCGTTACTCGTAGAGTAAAAACGGTATATTAAGTTCGTGCAAATGTATGTAACAGGCAGAAGGAAGCATTTCCTACCCCATAAAGTATATATATTCTTGATCAGCATCAATAGCCGAGTCGATATAGACCTGTCCGTCTGTCCGTCCGTCCGTCTGTCTGTATGAACACCTAGATCTCAGAGACTATAAGAGCTAGAGCTACCATTTTTTCAGTGTAGACTTGTATTGTCTGCACGCAGATCAAGTTTGTTTCAAATTTTTGCCTCGCCCCCTCACGCCCCCGCAATATGAAAAAAACCTTATATCTCCCACAATTTTAAAAATTAGATTGTTCGGACCTTCTAGACATATATTCTAATCATCATTACCTATTGATCCGCCATACATCATTTTCCGATCAGATGAACGATAGTAGAGTTGCCGCCCCCGCAATTTGAAAAATACCTCATATCTCTTACAATTTTGAAAATACATTGTTAAAACCTTCTAGACATATATTTTAATCATCAATACCTACCGATCCGCCATACTTCATTTCTTGATCAGATGAACGATAGAAAAGTTCCCGCCCCCGCAATTTGAAAAATACCTCAATTTTGAAAATGGATTGTTCGAACCTTCCAGACATATATTTAAATCATCATTACCTATCGATCCGCAATACATCATTTCCTGATCAGATGAACGATAGAAAAGTTCCCGCCCCCGCAATTTGAAAAATACCTCAAATCTCCCACAATTTTGAAAATGGATTGTTCGAACCTTCCAACAATTTTAACTACTATCGTCCGCTTAAAACCTATCTCCCACAATTTGAAGATAGATGTCACCTTCCAGACATATATTTAAATCACCATCGTCCGAACCAGGAACGACCTCCAACTTCGATCCGCCAACATCATTTTCCGATCAGATGAGTTATAGTAGAGTTGCCTCCCCCGCAATTTATAAAAAAACTCATATCTCCCACAATTTTGAAGATAGATTGTTCGGACCTTCCAGACATATATTTAAATCATCATTACCTATCGATCCGCAATACATCATTTCTTGATCAGATGAACGATAGAAAAGTTCCCGCCCCCGCAATTTGAAAAATACCTCAAATCTCCCACAATTTTGAAAATGGATTGTTCGAACCTTCCAGACATATATTTAAATCATCATTACCTATCGATCCGCCATACATCATTTTCCGATCAGATGAGTTATAGTAGAGTTGCCTCCCCGGCAATTTGTAAAAAAAACTCATATCTTCCACAATTTGAGATCTAATAAAATATTCTTAAAAAAAACCTTACCCTGAGTAACGGGTATATCGAAGTCGAGCAGGGCCGACTTCAACTTAAGCTCTCGTTATAAGTGTCTTTGTCGTCTGGCGCATTTGTGCATCTAGCCTGTTTGTGCGAGCAAATTGATTTTCTTCTGGCTTTATCACAATCTTCATCAAACCATGGCTGCTTTCATTTTGATGTTGTCGGTCTTTGCATAAACTTCGCCGCAAACGTTATACTGCATGTCAGGTCCTCGATCTCTAATAGTTGCTGATTAGGTATTAGCTTTTCCAGTTCCAAATCAAGTCTAGCTCTATACTCATGCGCTCTGCCTTGAATCCACCTTAATTTTGGTAACAATTCGTTCTTACTTTCTATTGTACTTTGAGCTACACAGAGTTTCCGATCCACTATAAGAGGCATATGATCCGAAAAGTGTTCCGTTTCTATTTTCATATCTACCACATAGCTATGCCACGAACCTTGGATCAGACAATAGTCTATTGTTGTGGTTGATTGTCCCCGCAAAAATGTGTAGAGTCCTTCTGCGTCGCTTTGGTTTATACCGTTAATTATATACCCTATAAAGTATATATATTCTTGATCAGCATCAACAGCCGAGTCGATATAGCCATGTCCGTCTGTCCGTCTGTCTATCTGTCCGTATGAACGTAGAGATCTCAGAAATGGTAAGAGCTAGAGGTTTGAAGTGTATGGAACATATAATTCTTATACCTGCAGGCAGATCAAATTTATTTTTAATTTTTGCCACGCCCCCTGCCTCCCCCGTAAATTAAAAAAAACGAAATAACTCCCACAATTTTCAAGATAGATAGTTCGAACATTCTAGACATATATTCTACTACTTATTTTGAATCGACCCGCCATACATCGTTTTTCGATCAGATGAACGATATTAGAGCTATACGTAAAAGAAAATAAAAACCAATGACAACAATACCACAGCGATTGGTAGAACTTACGAGAAAGAGAGAGCGAGAGGGTAATAGCTAACTGGTAATTTCCCAATTGGACCTTGCTTGCGCCGCTCTCAGTTATCAGTTACATACAAACAGGTACAGAGTATATTACAGTCGGGCTTGACCGACTTTCTTACTTGTTTAAACTATAAAAGTGAAATTCGGTTTGCGTATTTTAAGCTTGTAAGGTGTTATACCAAATTTAGTTCGAATTGCGACACTATTTCATATAGCTACCATATAAGCAATCTGGCCGAATTTGACTAACTTTTATTTTTATTTATATTTTAATCTGCTTAGTTGTCCTACCAAATTCTGTTCAATATGGTCCATTATTTCATAAAGCTGCCATATAACCGATCTGACCGACAAGCGTTAATTTTTATACACTTGCAAAGTGTATATTAGTTGTGCACAGAAGTTTGGAACGTTTAGATATATTCATCTCCGACCCCATAAACTAGATATATTCTTGATCAGGACGACGAGCTGAGTTCATTTCCAACTGTCCGTCCGTTTGTCTGTCTGAATCTACGCCAACTAGTTCCTCCGTTTTAAAGCTATCGAGCAGAAATTTTGCACAGACTCTTCTTTTTACTGCAACCAATTATTTTGTCGGACGGATCAGATGACTATATCATATAGCTGCCATAGAAACGGCCTGTCAAAAAACTAGTTCAAGTGAGAAACCATTTTTTTTTTCCATCGTAGCTTCTCCAATCATGGCATATATTAGTTTTATATGCTTCCAAATAATTTTGAAAGGTTCTATCAAAATCAGATGACTATAGCATTGAGCTGCCTTAGGACTGATCGGTCGGAGAAATGTGTTTTAAGGCCTGAACTCAGATGAGATAAAATTTTAGTTTGGCACAATACTTCATATAAATAAGGAAGCTATTCAATAGTATTCAACTTTGGCTTCAACAATTCGACTATTGATGCTGATCAAAAATATATACACTTTATGGGGTCGGAGATGCTTCCTTCTGCAAGTTACATACATTTGCACGAACTTAGTATACCCCTTTTACTCTACGAGTAACGGGTATAAATATGAATGTTGGAACTCACGTTTTGGGTGAACACTATTTTTGGGCCATTAATTTGAAGCATAAAAGTATAAGGCTAACATCGGCTACACCCAGAGAAAAAGCAAATCGGAAAAATTAATACAATCTTAGTTAATTTTATTATGCTGTTTTCAATAGAAAAATGTATTAAAGTCCAATAGAAAGCGCTTTGATTTAACTGAAAACATAATTAACCACTGATGTTAATATGAATATAGTACAATCAAAGCAAAATTAACTTAAAACAAGTAAGAAAGTCGGTCAAGCCCGACTGTAATATACTCTGTACCTGTTTGTACGAAACTAATAACTTTAAAGTGTGAGGTTTTTTCAAAATCTGAGGGTGGCAACTCTTTCAACCATCGTTCATCTGGTTGAAAAACGATGTATGGGGGCTAGTACCTAGTACAAACCCGTAAAATTATAAAATTTGTATATAATTTCCTATTAACAAAAACGTATCTATATTAGTCACGCGGGAATCACGCGTGATTTCTGACCGCAGGCCATCTCAATTATATCGCTCCACTCATAGCAAGGTCCAATTGGGAAATTACCAGTTAGCTATTGCCTTCTCGCTCTCTCTTTCTCGTAAGTTCTACCAATGGCAACGGTGTTGTTGTTGGCGTTGGTTTTTATTTTCTTTTTACATATAGCTCTAATATCGTTCATCTGATCGAAAAATGATGTATGGCGGGTCGATTCAAAATAAGTAGTAGAATATATGTCTAGAATGTTCGAACTATCTATCTTGAAAATTGTGGGAGTTATTTCGTTTTTTTAAATTTGCGGGGGAGGCAGGGGGCGTGGCAAAAATCAAAACTAAACTTGATCTGCCTGCAAGTATAAGAAATATATGTTCCATACACTTCAAACCTCTATCTCTTACCATCTCTAAGATCTCTTCGTTCATACGGACAGACGGACAGACAGACGGACAGACAGACAGACGGACAGACGGACATGGCTATATCGACTCGGCTGTTGATGCTGATCAAGAATATATATACTTTATGGGGTCGGAGATGCTTCCTTCTGGCTGTTACATACATTTGCACAAACCCAATATACTCTGTGTACCTTCGGTACAGAGTATAAAAATAGAAGGCTAACATCGCCTCCAACGATGTTTAAATACCCTTGCACTTTTTTTTTTTTTTATATAAGAATTGGTTTTCCTTATTATTTTAGAAAAATTTCATTTCGCTTAGAACCTGTCCCAAGCTTACCAACATATTGCGCCACTTTCCGTAACCATTTGGCTGACCAAGCCAGAAGCCGATTGTGGTATGGGAGCTATACGATATATTTATCCGATTGTCCGTCTGTTCTTATGGCAGTCTTATGCTATTGTCATCCGATTTTGATCAAAACTAATGAATACGAAGTTGGGTGACGCCACAACGAGAAACAAATAAGTTTTTCTTACTAGAACTAGTTTTTTGACCGATCTTTTATATGGCAGATATATGATATAGTGATCCGATCCGATTTCGACAAATGTGCAGCCTATATGTATTTAAAGACTTTTTACAAAGATTGGTCAAAATAGCTTCAAAATTAAGGGAGGAGATAACATAGAAACAAACAGACGGACAGACATTCGGCTATTGATGCTGATCAAGAATATATATAGTTTATGGGGTCGGAGATGCTTCCTTCTATGCGTTACAAACATTAGCACAATTTTAATACACCCTCTGCAAGGGTATAAAATGTGTTTGTCCTGTTTTTAGAAAATTATTTTTATAAAATTATGGCGAAATCGCCTTGGACCCCGTTTTCAGTGCGAATTTCTAAATTTACGGGCGATTTCGGCCTGTTTTTTTTTTTTGAGTGTTCGCCTGTCTGATAATATGTCGGAACCGGCAGTATCGGATGACCATATCTTATAACTGCCAATGGAATGATCGGTCGGAAAATAGGTCTTTGTGAGAAAAACTTGTTTGTTTTCAAAGAAAGGGTTCTTAAACACAATAATTATAATTATGAATATTATATGCTTTGAAACAAATTTGTCAAATTTCGTCGGAAACTCAAGATTCCGATTTCCGATCGGTCGGAAAATGTGTCTTGCTTAGAAAACTAAAACGTGATCGAATTTTGAATCCAACAATCAGATTCTTGAAGATTTTAAATAAATAAATATCTGATATCTATATTCTAAATATATTCTATCGGTTAAATCCGTTGGAGTGAGCTTTTGCAAGTTTATTAAAACTTCGGCACAGTTAAATCTGGCTTTGCCTTCTAGGTATGGATTTTGCCTATATGTAATGGCTCTGGGGTGAATCTGAAAATATTACTCCATTTCGCGGTTTGTTGATAGGACATGTTATAGCCAATTCATCATCATTATATGTTTCAATTCTTATCCAAATCTACCGTGCGCTTTTTAAGATATTTATGAATTTTAGGTTTAAGCTCTTCTGGTGGTTGTTCAACTGAAGTGCATTATTTTAATTTAGTTCCTAATGACCCTGTCCGTATATTCTGAATTTTGTTGAATTTTACATTGCACAATTTACAAAGAAATTCGAAATGTTGTTACTGTGTGTTGTTACTACAAAAGAATCCATATAACGCGAACATAAGCTTTATTAAAAACGAGAGCGTAAGTTGAAGTCGGCCCTGCTCGACTTCGATATACCCGTTACTCAGGATAAGGTTTATTTAAGAATATTTTATTAGATCACAACATGCCCAAATTTTGGAAATATGAGTTTTTTTTTCCAAATTGCGGGGGTGGCAACTCTACTATTGCTCATCTGATCGGGAAATGATGTACTGCGGATCGATATGTAATGATGATTAAAATATATGTCTAGAGGGTTCGAATAATCTATCTTCAAAATTGTGGGAGATATGAGGTATTTTCCAAACTGCGTGGGTGGCAACTCTTCTATCGTTCATCTGATCAGGAAATGATGTAAGGCGGATCGATAGGTAAAGATGATTGAAATATATTTATAGAAGGTTCGAACAATCCATTTTCATAATTGTGGGAGATATGAGGTATTTTCCAAATTGTGTGGGTGGCAACTCTTCTATCGTTCATCTGATCAGGAAATGAAGTACGGCGGTTCGATAGGTAATGATGATTAAAATATATGTCTAGAGGGTTTGAACAATATCTTTTCAAAATTCTGGGAGATATGAGGTATTTTCCAAATTGCGTGGGTGGCAACTCTTTAATCGTTTATTTGATCAAAAAATGATGTATGGCGGATCGATAGGTAATGATGATTTAAATATATGTCTAGAAGGTTCGAACAATCTATTTTCAAAATTGTGGGAGATATGAGGTTTTTTTCATATTGCGTGGGCGGGAGGGGGCGTGGAAAAATTTGAAAAAACTTGATCTGCGTGCAGAAAATACAAGTCTACACTGAAAAAATGGTAGCTCTAGCTCTTATAGTTCCTGAGATCTAGGTGTTCATACAGACAGACGGACAGACGGACGGACGGACAGACGGACAGGTCTATATCGACTCGGCTATTGATGCTGATCAAGAATATATATACTTTATGGGGTCGGAAATGCTTCCTTCTGCCTGTTACATAAATTTGCACGAACTTAGTATACCCTTTTTACTCTACGAGTTACGGGTATAAAAAGTATTATGTGATGCTTTAGGGTTTATACGCAGTTAGAATTTTCACAGAATCAAATGTTCTTATATTTAAGTATATTCTCAGAAAATTTCTAACAGATAGTATAAATATTTTCCAGGGACCGAAAATAACGGTTATGGGGTAAATTTTTAACTAAAACGAGAGCGTAAGTTAAAGTCGGCCCTGCTCGACTTCGATATACCAGTTACTCACATTGTGGGAGATATGAGTTTTTTTTCCAATTTGCGGGGGAGGCAACTCTACTATAGCTCTTCTGATCAGAAAATGATGTATGGCTGATCGATAGGTAATTATTATGAAAATATATGTCTAGAGGGTTCAAACAATCTATTTTCAAAATTGTGGGAGATATGAGGTATTTTTTAAATTGCGGGGGCGTGAACTTTGTATCGTTCATCTGATCAGGAAACGATGTATGGCGGATCGATAGGTACTGATGATTAAAATATATGTCTAGAGGGTTCGAATAATCTATCTTAAAAATTCTGGGAGATATGAGGTATTATCCAAATTGCGTGGGTGGCAACTTTACTACCGTACATCTGACCGGGAATCGAAGTATGGCGGATCGATAGGTAATGAGGATTAAGATATATGCCTTGAAGGTTTGAACAGTCTGTTTTCAAAATTGTGGAAGATATGAGGTTTTTTTCAAATTGCGGGGGCGGCAACTTTTCTATCGTTCATCTGATCAGGAAATGATGTATGGCTGATCGATAGGTAATAATTATTAAAATATATGTCTAGAAGGTTCCAACAATCTATTTTCAAAATTGTGGGAGATATGAGGTATTTTTCAAATTGCGGGGGCGGCAACTCTACTATAGTTCATCTGATCGAAAAATGATGTATGGCGGATCGATAGGTAATGATGATTAAGATATATGTCTAGAAGGTTTGAACAGTCTATTTTCAAAATTGTGGGAGATATGAGGTTTTTTTCAAATTGCGGGGGCGGGAGGGGGCGTGGCAAAAATTTGAAACAAACTTGATCTGCGTGCAGACAATACAAGTCTACACTGAAAATTTGGTAGCTCTAGCTCTTATAGTTCCTGAGATCTAGGTGTTCATACAGACGGACGGACGGACGGACGGACAGACGGACATGTCTATATCGACTCGGCTATTGATGCTGATCAAGAATATATATACTTTATGGGGTCGGAAATGCTTCCTTCTGCCTGTTACATACATTTGCACGAACTTAGTATACCCTTTTTACTCTACGAGTAACGGGTATAAAAATAGAAGGCTAACATCAAGGGCGCTTCCATTGATAACAAAAAAGTTTTTCTCACTAGAATTAGTTTTTAGAACGATCGTTCCTATGGCAGCTATATGCTAAAGTCATCCGATTTCGATCAATTTTTCCAGAATTGTGTGGAAGTATATGAAACTAATATATACCACGATTGGTGACGCTACGATAGAAAACAAAAAAGTTTTTTCCCACTAGAACTAGTTTTTGGACCGACCGTTTATATTGCAGCTATATGCTATAGTCATCCGATTTTTATAAATTTTTCCAAAATTGTGTGGAAGCATATAAAACTAATATATACCACGATTGGTGACGCTACGATGGAAAACAAAAAAGTTTTTCTCCTTAGAACAAGTTTTTGGACCGATCGTTTCTATGGCAGCTATATGCTATAGTCATCCAATTACGATGAATTTTTCCAGAATAATGTGGAAGTATATGAAACTAATATATACCACGATTGGTGATGCTACGATGGAAAACAAAAAAGTTTTTCTTTCTAGAACCAATTTTTGCAACGAGCGTTTATATGGCAGCTATATGCTATAGTCATCCGATTTTGATAATTTTTTTCAAAATGATGTGAAAGCATATAAAACTAATATATACCAATATTGGGGACTCTACGATAAAAAACAAAAAAGTTTTTCTCACTAGAAGTAGTTGTTTGACCGACCGTTTATATGGCAGCTATATGCTTTAGTCATCCGATTTTGATAAATTTTTTCAGAATTGTGTGGAAACATATAAAACAAATATATACTACGATTGGAAACGCTACGATTAAAATCAAAAAAGTTTTTCGCACAACGACTTATTTTTCGACCGATCGTTCCTATGGCAGCTATATGCTATAGTGATCCGATTTTGATACATTTTTCCAGAATTATGTGGAAGCATATAAAACTTACATATACCAAGATTAGTGACGCTACGATGGAAAACAAAAAAGTTTTTCAAACTAGAACTAGTTCTTAGACCGATCGTTCATATGGCAGCTATAAGATATAGTCATCCGATCCGGCCGCTTCCGACATATTAGTTGCGTGCAGTAAAAATAAGACTCTGTGCAAAATTTCAGCTCCATAGCTTTAAAACTGAAAGACTAGTTCGCGTAGAAACAGACAGACAGACGGACAGACAGACGGACAGACGGACAGACAGACGGACGGACGGACAAGCGGAAATGAACTCGGCTCGTCGTCCTGATCAAGAATATATATAGTTTATGTGGTCGGAAATGAATATTTCTATGCGTTACAAACTTCTGGGCAAAATTAATATACACTTGAAAAGTGTATAAAAATGTTTTTTCACAAATCACTATTGGTATACCCTTGCAGAGGGTATATTAAAATTGTGCTGATTTTTGTAACGCGTAGAAGGAAGCATCTCCGACCCCATAATATATTTATATTCTTGATCAGCATCAATAACCGAGTCGATCTAACTCTGTCCCTCTATCCGTCCTTCTGTCCGTAGAGAATTATTCTACTTATCATTATCGATCTGCCATACACTGTTTCCTGTTCAGATTTTCAAATGTCGAGTTACAGCCCCCGCGAAATAAATTCTCAAAATTTTTATACGCTGTACCGAAGGTACACAGAGTATATTGGGTTTGTGCAAATGTATGTAACAGCCTAAAGGAAGCATCTCCGACCTGGAGTGTATGGAACATATAATTCTATTACCTGCAGGCAGATCAAGTTTATTTTTAATTTTTCCCACGCCCCCTGCCTCCCCCGCAAATTAAAAACGAGAGCGTAAGTTAAAGTCGGCCCTGCTCGACTTCGATATACCCGTTACTCAGGATATAAACATGTCCTAATTGTGGAAGAAATGAGTTTCTTTCCAATTTGCGGGGGAGGCAACTCTACTATAGCTCTTCTGATCAGGAAATGATGTATGGCTGATCGATAGGTAATAATTATTAAAATATATGTCTAGAGGGTTCAAACAATCTATTTTCAAAATTGTGGGTAATATGAGGTATTTTTTAAATTGCGGGGGCGTGAACTTTTCTATCGTCCATCTGATCAGGAAACGATGTATGGCGGATCGATAGGTAGTGATGATTAAAATATATGTCTAGAGGGTTCGAATTATCTATTTTTAAAGTTGTGAGAGATATGAGGTATTTTTCAAATTGCGGGGGCGGCAACTCTACTATCGTTCATCTGATCGAAAAATGATGTACGGCTGATCGATAGGTAATAATTATTAAAATATATGTCTAAAAGGTTCAAACAATCTATTTTCAAAATTGTGGGAGATATGAGGAATTTTTCAAATTGCGGGGGTGGCAGCTCTACTATAGTTCATCTGATCGAAAAATTATGTATGGCGGATCGATAGGTAATGATGATTAAGATATATGTCTAGAAGGTTTGAACAGTCTATTTTCAAAATTGTGGGAGATATGAGGTTTTTTTTCAAATTGCGGGGGTGGCAGCTCTACTATCGTTCATCTGATCGAAAAATGATGTACGGCTGATCGATAGGTAATAATTATTAAAATATATGTCTAGAAGGTTCAAACAATCTATTTTCAAAATTGTGGGAGATATGAGGAATTTTTCAAATTGCGGGGGTGGCAACTCTACTAAAGTTCATCTGATCGAAAAATGATGTATGGCGGAGCGATAGGTAATGATGATTAAAATATATGTCTAGAAGGTTCAAACAGTCTATTTTCAAAACTGTGGGAGATATGAGGTTTTTTTTCAAATTGCGGGGGCGGGAGGGGGCGTGGCAAAAATTTGAAACAAACTTGATCTGCCTGCAAACAATACAAGTCTACACTGAAAATTTGGTAGCTCTAGCTCTTATAGTCTCTGAGATCTAGGTGTTCATACGGACAGACGGACGGACGGACAGACGGACAGACGGACATGTCTATATCGACTCGGCTATTGGTGCTGATCAAGAATATATATACATTATGGGGTCGGAAATGCTTCCTTCTGCCTGTTACATACATTTGCACGAACTTAGTATACCCTTTTTACTCTTCGAGTAACGGGTATAAAAAACGTAATAACTCCCACAATTTTGAAGATAGATAGTTCGAACATTCTAGACATGTATTCTACTACTCATTATTTATCGACCCGCCATACATCGTTTTTCGATCAGATGAACGATATTAGAGCAATACGTAAACGAGAGCGTAAGTTGAAGTCGGCTCTGCTCGACTTCGATATACCCGTTAATCAGGGTAAGGTTTATTATTATATTTTATCAGATCCCAATATGCCCAAATTGTGGGACAGATGAGTTTTTTTCCAAATTGCGGGGGAGGCAACTCTATTATAGCTCATCTGATCGGGAAATGGCGGATCGATAGGTAATGATGATTATAATATATGTCTAGAAGGTCCGAACAATCTATTTTCAAAATTGTGGGAGATATGAGGTTTTTTCAATATGCGGGGGCGGGAGGGGGCGTGGCAAAAATTTGAAACAAACTTGATCTGCGTGCAGACACTACAAGTCTACGCTGAAAAAATTGTAGCTCTAGCTCTTATAGTCTCTGAGATCTAGGTGTTCATACAGACTAGAGGTGCAAGCGTGAGCGATTTTTCCATCACGGAACGCACGATTCACGAAATAAAAATATCTTGACGCACGATTCACGCACGGAATTTTTTCAGCAAATCGCGTCACGCACGATTCACTCACGATTTAAGAGACGTCACGAATGATCACGCACGATGAAAATGCTTCCCTATAAAAAATGTATGTAACGCAATTATGTATACATATATCTGTAACACACACCGGCCGCATATTTTTGGCAATAATTGCAGCTGCTTTAAGGCAATATTCTCTTAACTTTTTCGCCCAACTTTTTAATTGGAAGCTTATTATATTGTGCTTGTATAATTCCGACTTCACTTGCTACAAGGAGCAACAACCCATCTGTGCCACACTAAGATCATGCCAAAACTTATTTTCAACAATTGCCACAAATTTCCAAAATTGAACATCTTTTTCATGCATCACTCCTTTTTTTTTGTGGTTTCACCGATTTATATCTTTGATTTCCATTGATAATGTTTATTTTTATTTTGTTTTTTAGTTTTTCACTCATAGTTTAAATTTAAAGCAGATTTGCAATTGGTAAACTCAAACGAAATGCTTAATTCTTGGAATCAGACGTTAGCAGTTGTTTGCATTTATTTTCAGTGTACCCGTACCAGTTTGTCATATAAATGTCATATAAGTCCATTTCCAATACCTTAAATGTTGCTAAATCACTTATTTTCTATTGGTATACTTATCAGTGTGGCCATGTTTCATGCAGAAATTTGTCCGTATTTGTGGCGGTTTCTGCTAGAAGCGCGAAAGTGAGAGTCAGCGTTTGTATGTAAGTGAGTGTGTGGCCGATCAGGGCCGTCCAAATGGAGAGTACAGAATATTATGATTGGGTGGGTGAGTGATGCAGTCGACAGCTGCTCGTAAAATCAAGTTTTCTGTGTTCACCCATTCACCCAGCCATGACTTCGGTTCGCGTCTGTGTGAAAAACACTCGTCTACTGGTAGCTACGACTTGTACGTGACAGGGCCACCACCCCTGTTTTTGCATGTCGATCTATCAAACGAGAGAGACCTTAATTCCATCATGGGTTTTATGGCCACACTGCGCCCTATGTATGTATCATCTGGATTTACAAAATCAAAAGCAAATAAACAAAAAATTCGTGAATAATACATAACTTATATTCACGAAGTAAAACTTTAACACGCACGAATCACGCACGGATCACGGATGCACACGCACGAAAGTCTAAGTTTACTCACGATCACGTCGTGACAAACCGTGACACGGTAAAATCACGTCATGCGCGCACCTCTACTCTGTACCGAAGGTACACAGAGTATATTGGGTTTGTGCAAATGTATGTAACAGCCAGAAGGAGGCATCTCCGACCCTATAAAGTATATATATTCTTGATCAGCATCAACAGCCGAGTCGATATAGACATGTACGTCTGTCCGTCTGTCTGTCTGTCCGTCTGTCCGTATGAACGAAGAGATCTCAGAGATGGTAAGAGTTAGAGGTTTGAGGTGTATGGAACATATATTTCTTATACTTGCAGGCAGATCAAGTTTAGTTTTAATTTTTGCCACGCCCTCTGCCTCCCCCGCAAATTAAAAAAAACTAAATAACTCCCACAATTTTTAAGATAGATAGTTCGAACATTCTAGACATATATTCTACTACTTATTTTGAATCGACCCGCCATACATCGTTTTTCGATCAGATGGACGATATTAGAGCTATACGTAAAAGAAAATAAAAACCAACAACAACAACAACACCTTAGCGATTGGTAGAACTTACGAGAAAGAGAGAGCGAGAAGGCAATAGTTAACTGGTAATTTCCCAATTGGACCTTGCTATGAGAGGAGCGATGTAATTGAGATGGCCTGCGGTCAGAAACCACGCGTGATTCCCGCGTGACTAATATAGATACGTTTATGTCAATAGGAAATTATATACAAATTTTATAATTTTACGAGTTATGTACTAGGGTAATTCTACTCATCATTACTTAACAAGCACCCATACATGGTTTTTAACCAAATGAACGATAGTCGAAAGAGTTGCCACCCCCATATTTTGAAAAAACCTCACACTTTAAAGTTATTAGTTTCGTACAAACAGGTACAGAGTATATTACAGTCGGGCTTGACCGACTTTCTTACTTTTTTTTAAACCCTTTACTCGTAGACTAAAAAGGGTATACTAAGCAGGGCTGCAAACCGGTCCGGAACCGAACCCTTTAGAACCGGTTGGGTTCAGGTTCTGGTGATACCTGAACCGAACCGGGAACCGAACCCCATTGAAAATAATCACGAGAACCCGAACCCGAACCTAACCCTGTTTTCTTATTGATGGGGTTCGGTTCTAAAAATAAATTGGCAAGCATAGAATTTATTTTTGCACTTTGATGGTTTAAAATATTTCATATTATATTTCATAGCATAGAATTTATTTTTGCACTTTGATGGTTTAAAATATTTCATTATTATGAAGAAAAATGTATCCATTCATATGCCCATGTACGGATGGCGACACTTTTTCCCATCCGCAACAAAAGACTGGACTGTTATTTTACACAACCTCAAGCAAGGGAATTCAATTTGCATCTGAAACCGTATATCTGTGTATTATTTTGTTCGTATGGAGATACAATGGCACTGTGAATACAAGGGAAAGTTGCACTTTATTTGAATTTCTTCATTTTTTTAACCAAATCACAAATAAAGTTCTTTTAACATTTCACTCTCACAATATGCCAGTCAAAAGACTTGCTGTGGCGGTCCCATTTGTAGAAAAATAATTTTGACTGGATTCTCGGAAATGTATGTACGTGTGTGTGTGGCTGAACACACTATAAGTTAGGGATGAGACAACCCGGCATGTCTGTGATTAAGTCACGGTCACTGGCAATCATTAAATCACACAGTGACTGCATATTTGAAGTAACAGTGTGATTTGATGACTGCCAGTCACTGTGACTTAATCACAGTTACGCCGATATGGTCAATCACAGTTACTAAATCACGGGTACGCAGATAAAGTTCATCTCTTATTTTTAGGCCAAAAAGTGGCCGTGTTTTTTGCAGGTTTCATAGCCACAAAAATCACACCAGATTCAGCAATCCCACTACTGTGAAGGAGAAATGACTTTCGCTGTGAGTGCAAGTTGGCAGAATCGCTTAACTCTTCTAAACATACATACAATCAATCAATCAAGACAGATCACTTATGTGCTTGACTTCCAAGCCATCAAGAGGCAGATTATATATGGCATCTCGTCTTCAAATTCTATTAAATTACTTATTATATACATAAATATATAAAATGAAATCTGGAACCCGAACCGGAACCCCGGTTCTCAATTTGAAGGGAACCGGTTGTGGAACCGAACCCCCAGAGTAGGGTAAGGGTTCGAACCCCGAACCGAACCCCAGTCAAAATTAGAGGGGTTTGCAGCCCTGATACTAAGTGCGTGCAAATGTAGGTAACAGGCAGAAGGAAGCATCTCCGACCCCATAGAGTATATATATTCTTGATCAGCATCAATAGCCGAGTCGATATAGACATGTTCGTCTGTCCGTCTGTCTGTCAGTCTGTCCGTCCGTCTGTATTACACACACACACATACATACAAACGTCGACTCTCACTTTCGCGCTTCTAGCAAAAACCGCCACAAATACGGACAAATTTCTGCATGAAACATGGCCACACTGATAAGTATACCAATAGAAAATAAGTGATTTAGCAACATTTAAGGTATTGGAAATGGACTTATATGACATTTATATGACAAACTGGTACGGGTACACTGAAAATAAATGAAAACAACGGCTAACGTCTGATTCCAAGAATTAAGCATTTCGTTTGAGTTTACCAATTGCAAATCTGCTTTAAATTTAAACTATGAGTGAAAAACTAAAAAACAAAATAAAAATAAACATTATCAATGGAAATCAAAGATATAAATCGGTGAAACCACAAAAAAAAGGAGTGATGCATGAAAAAGATGTTCAATTTTGGAAATTTGTGGCAATTGTTGAAAATAAGTTTTGGCATGATCTTAGTGTGGCACAGATGGGTTGTTGCTCCTTGTAGCAAGTGAAGTCGGAATTATACAAGCACAATATAATAAGCTTCCAATTTAAAAGTTTGGCGAAAAAGTTAAGAGAATATTGCCTTAAAGCAGCTGCAATTATTGCCAAAAATATGCGGCCGGTGTGTGTTACAGATATATACATAATTGCTTTACATACATTTTTTATAGGGAAGCATTTTCATCGTGCGTGATCATTCGTGACGTCTCGTAAATCGTGAGTGTATCGTGCGTGACGAGAATTGCTGAAAAAATTCCGTGAGTGAATCGTGCGTCAAGATATTTTTATTTCGTGAATCGTGCGGTACGTGATGGAAAAATCGCTCACGAGCGCACCTCTAGTAAAGAGGTGCAATTGGTAGAACTTACGAGAAAGAGAGAGCGAGAGGGCAATAGCTTATTGGTACTTCCCCAATTGGACCTTGATATGAGAGGAGCGATGCAATTGTGATGGCCTGCGGTCAGAAATATGATAGATATGATTATGTTAATAGGAAATTATATACAAATTTTATAATTTAACGAGTTATGTATTAGGGTAACTCTACCCATTATTACTTATCGAGCCCGTACATCGTTTTCAAACCAGATAAAGATAGTCAAAAGAGTTGCCACCCCCAGATTTTGAAAAACACTCACACTTTGAAGTTATCAGTTACATACAAACAGGTACAGAGTATATTACAGTCAGTTTCCTGATCAGATGAACGATAGTCGAGTTATAAGCAAATCAAACTAGGTATTTTGTGGTTTAATAATAGATTTTTAAATAAACCTCCCACTTTTACTTACGCTCTCGGTTTAGTGAAGACTCGTATTGTCTGCACGCAGATCAAGATTGCTTCAAATTTTTTGCCACGCTCCCTGCCGCCACCGAACATAACATGTTGAATAACTCCTTTAATTTTATAGATTGAAATTGTATCTTTTTTCATATATTTGGGGTCACAGTGCGCTCGTTTAGCCAACTTAATGTTAATCTTTACATTAAAATATTATGTTAAATATTTATGAACATAAAATTTCAATGTTTTATGTTAACACTAACATTTGATGTTGATGTTAACATTTAGTGATTAAGTAACAGATTTTTAATTGATCCATTTCCGAACGGGTAAACCGAAGTCCAGCAGATCCGTCTCCAACTTACGCTCACGTTTTCTATTAAAATAAAAAATGGTGAGTCTGAAATCCGCATGGTTTTAAAAATAATTACCCATATGTGCAACCTGCCAGCTGCGCAGCTATTGCTAGTGAATTCAAGAAATCCTCATCTCTTTTTTGTACAGATCTTGCAAAACCATACATTAAGATTGACTCAACTGTACCACAATCTTTTTTTCTTGAACTTTATCTCAAGCTAACCCTAACCAAACCTCAATTATAATCAGCCTACCTCTATCTTAGCTTAAATAATTTCACCTCAAAGATATTCCAACTAACTAAGAGCACATCAATCTTACATCAATCTACTTAAGCCTTGTGTCTCAACTTAATCATTGGCAGACTTATGAGTACCTTTTCTTGAAGCTTACTTGATTCTGACCGGCCTTAAATGAAGCTAACCTAATGTAGGCCCCAGTCCCTATCATTCTACTTTATACGCTTGATCCTTGAGATTCCTCCCTTGAATATGCCTTTTAATTTGGCTAACCCTTTCATTGACTTTGCCTTGTAACATTTTTATTGCTTAACTTTTACACGAAGCCTTTTTAGCAGCCTGACTGACCTTTTTTTTTGCTTAGACCTCAGATATGCCCCCAAAAGTTTACACAGGTCAAAGAAAATATTTTTCTCTGACAAACAACAATGTGACAAGTTTGGGAGTGTGGGAAGGGTGGTGAGGTCGGTGTGGGCGTGGCATGAAGCCGCCCAGGTTGTGTGTTTGTCAAGCCATAAAACTGAAGCAATTAAATTTCTATACAGAAAGTGAAAAACCAAAAAAGGCGCCCATTAAAAGCCACAACTTTTTCAGCACATTCGATGTCGATGTAGGTAAAAATTCATGAAAATCCGTTCAATTCTGCAGCTGCGCCTGAAACAAAGCCGGAGCGAAAATGGCAGCCATCTGCTTGATTACATTTCATTCAATCGGCTCTGGATTTCGCTTAAATAAATTGAAAATTGTTTACGGCCGCAGAAGGAAAACTAATTAAATTGGCAAGCCATTTGCCTGCCACAAAAAAAGAAGAAACTTGGGCAAAAACTTGGCTTAGTTTTCAACACCTGCGAACATGCATACATTTCCGGGCGTTGAGAAAATTTCCTGTGCTTATCGAGGGAAAAGTTTTTTTTTTGGGGCCACCCCCCGATGTTTGTATGCCAGGCACATAACTCATTTCGAGTTTCCTTTTTGAAAACTTAATACGTCAACTTTGGTAATAACTAACTATCAATATCTATACAAATAAGGCAGTGGCCTGTTTTTCTTCTTCTTTTTTTGGCTTTAATATTAACAACGAGAAATCGCCGGTTTGGTACTCACCTTGGCCATTTATTGGAAAACTTTTTTTCAATGACTTTCGAGTTGCCACCTTCCATGGATTTATGAATATTTGCAGGTTATTATGTTGATGTTCATGAATGTGGGTTAAATTATTAAAAGTGAAGGCTGTGAGGTGTAAACGAAAATTCAGATTAAAACGAGAAGGCAAAGCTAACTTCGACTGTGCCGAAGTTTTAATACACTTGAAAAAGTTTACTCCAACTGATTTAACCGGTAAAATATATATAGGATATAGATATCAAATATTTAAAATTTTTAAATCATTGATAATAAAAATTTGATACCATAAAAAAAACTTTTCTTAGTAAAACACATTTTCCGACCGATCGTTACAATGGCAGCTATATGCTATAGTCATACGATTTTGATAAATTTTTTCTAAATTATGTGAAAGAATATAAAACTAATATATACAAAGATTGCAGACGCTACGATAGAAAACAAAAAAGTTTTTCTCACTAGAAGTAGTTTTTTGACCGACCGTTTATATGGCAGCTATATGCTATAGTCACCCGATTTTGATAAAATTTTTCGAAATTATGTGAAAGCATATAAAACTAATATATACCAAGATTGGAGACGCTACGAAAGAAAACAAAAAAGTTTTTCTCACAGGAAGTAGTTTTTTGACCGACCGTTTATATGGCAGCTATATGCTATAGTCATCCGATTTTGATAAATTTTTTCCGAATTGTGTGGAAACATATAAAACTAATATATATTACGATTGGTGACGCTACGATGGAAACCAAAAAAGTTTTTTTCACAAAGACTTATTTTTCGACCGATCGTTCCTATGACAGCTATATGATATAGTCATCCCATCCGGCAGGTTCCGACATATTAGTTGCGTGCAGTAAAAAGAAGACTCTGTGCAAAATTTCAGCTCGATAGCTTTAAAACTGAGGGACTAGTTTAAGTAGAAACAGACAGACGGACGGACGGACGGAATTGAACTCAGCGTCGTCCTGATCGAGAATATATATAGTTTATGGGGTCGGAAATGAATATTTCTATGCGTGACAAACTTCTGGGCAAAATTAATATACACTTTTCAAGTGTATAAAAACACAACAAATTTTAATTGAATTAATTTCAGAACGTGCCTTTTAATACAACATCTTTAATAATAATACTTTAAGATATGGGCATTTCCATTATGTCGAACGGGACAATCGAACACATTAGATTTTCACTTTTTAGAAGGCTATTTATTTTATCAGAAGGCTTAAATTATAGCTCTTAATAAGCCCTATAATTAATGCTAAAGTTGATTTTGGGCAGTTTTTATACTCTGTACCGAAGGTATAAAAAGTATATTAGGTTTGTGCAAATGCATGTAACAGCCAGAAGAAAACATCTCCGACTCTATAAAGTATTTATATTCTTGATCAGCATCAATAGCCAAGACGATATAGCCAAGTCCGTCTGTCTATCCGTATGAACAAAGAGATCTCAGAGATGGTAAGAGCTAGAGCTTTGAAATGTATGAAACATTTAATTCTTATACTTGCAGGCAGATCAAGTTTAGTTTTGATTTTTGCCATGCCCCCTGCCTTCCCCGAAAATTTAGTTAGGTTAGGTAGAGTTAGGTTGCTCGAACCTTCTAGACATATGTTCTACTCATCAATACTTATCGAGCCCCAATACATCGTTTTCTAATCAGATGGACGATAGTACCCCCACATTTTGAAAAACACCTCAAATATCCCACAATTTTGGAGTTAGGTCCTTCGAACCTTCTAGTCATAGATATATATTCTACTTATCAATACTTATCGAGCCCCCATACATTGTTATTCGATCAGTTGAACGATGGTAGAGTTGCCACCCCCACAATTTGAAAAAAATGGCATATCTTCCACAATTTTAAAGACAGGTTGTTTGAACCTTTTAGGCATATATTTAAATCGTCATTACTTATCGATCCTCAATACACCGTTTCCAGATCAGATGAACGGTATTCGAGTTATAAACAAATCAAATAATTACGCTGTGCAGCACTGCCCGTAATCGTGATGGGCAGCACTTGCCGAGTTTGTGTGACCCCACACTAGAAAGTTATCAATTATTTATATACAAACAGGTACAGAGTATATTACAGTTGGGCTTGACCGACTTTCTTACTGGTTTTTATACACTTGAAAAGTGTATATAAATTTTGCCCAGAAGTTTGTAACGCATAGAAATATTTATTTCCGACCCCATAAACTATATATATTCTTGATCAGGACGACGAGCTCAGTTCATTTACGCTTGTCCGTCCGTCCGTCTGTCCGTCTGTTTCTACGCAAACTAGTCCCTCAGTTTTATAGCTATCGAACTGAAATTTTGCACAGAGTCTTCTTTTTACTGCACGCAACTAATATGTCGGAACCTGCCGGATCAGATGATTATATCATATAGCTGTCATAGGAACGATCGGTCGAAAAATAAGTCTTTGTGAGAAAAACTTTTTTGATTTCCATCGTAGCGTCACCAATCGTAGTATATATTAGTTTTATATGTTTCCACACAATTCGGAAAAAATTTATCAAAATCGGATGACTATAGCATATTGCTGCCATATAAACGGTCGGTCAAAAAACTACTTCTAGTGAGAAAAACTTTTTTGTTTTCCATCGTAGCATCTCCAATCTTGGTATATGTTAGTTTTATATGCTTTCACATAATTATTATTCTTTATTCCTTCACATAATTTCAAAAAAATGTATCAAAATCGGATGACTATAGCATATAGCTGCCAAAGAACCGATCGGTCGGAAAATGTGTTTTACTAAGAAAAGTTTTTTTTATGGGATCAAATTTTTATTATCAATGATTTAAAAATTTTAAATATTAGATATCTATATCCTATATATATTTTACCGGTTAAATCAGTTGGAGTACACTTTTTCAAGTGTATTAAAACTTCGGCACAGTCGAAGTGAGCTTTGCCTTCTCGTTGTATAGAGATATTCGTTTGCGAGCGCCATTTTTCGATCTCCGTACCTTGCCTTACCGATTTAAATTCGTAAAATATTATTAAAAATTTTCAAACTTGATCTAGAAGTCACAGATGTGAGTGTCACGTTTAATATAAATAAAACAAATTTGAGTATGGAATTCAAGGGTTCACGTGCTGAAATCGCAAGTGACATGAAAATGGGAGCACGGATGTATAGTATGTGCATATTTATGCAATTAACACAGGATCTATTAGTTTGTGGATTAGCGAAGGTTTGAGTCAATACAATCATAGATTCATAGAATTTTTGGTCAACGCAATAGGCAAATCAGACGAGATCTCTGCCGGTTGCAATTAAGTTCGATACGAGACAGATGGCAGCAGCCAAAGTGAACGGCGCACAGTGGTTGCGCTTATATGGGAGAGCGGCCATAAATACTTCTAGTTGGCAAATCGGGCAGAAATTTTAACTGTAAGTTCTTTGAATAGTTAGAACTATAATACGAAAATATTGGCGTGATTGCAAAAAGATTTAGATAACAGAAAAAAAACTAAGAAAACCATATTGTCTCATAGAGTAAATTAATAGTTGATTCTAATACAGATGACTTCTGGTTGGAGGTAAGTTTTGTTTGTCCAGTTATTAATGGATCAGAACTTAAAAGCAATCTGCGGCTTCTTCAGAAAGCTCTCTAATCGATAATATTGAATGTTTTATAATATCTGTAACATAAAGTAAAACTTTTTGAACCAATAGGGGGAGATAAAACCAGGGATACTTGTCAATCAGCTGCTTCGCGGCTTTAAGAGCATAGTCCCCAAAATTTGCTGGATTTATTCTGCTTGCAACTAAATTAAGACTCTTTTTATAAGGTTTTTATCAATTCCCGTAATATCGGCATTTATTTATCAATTCTCGTAATATCGGCAGCTGCATCAGAGTTATTGAAAAATATTCTGGCTGTGTAGCCGTCTGTCATGCTCCAAAAATACGAACTGAAAAAGACGCACTTATTTAACAACGATTTTCACAAAACACAACACGAAATATTTATAAGTTGGATTGTAAAAATAAAGTTTATACTTTTATGTACAATATTTATAATTTTCGTATCTCCTTTAATAACGTTTTATAATACATTTTAATTTTACAAATTTATTCAGCAGCACTGCGCTGCTATTTTTGATCTGGACGACAAGCTGAGTTCAATTCCGTCTGTCTGTCTGTTTCTACGCGAACTAGTCCCTCAGTTTTAAAGCTATCAAGCTGAAATTTAGCAGAGTATTTATACCCGTTACTCGTAGAGTAAAAAAGGTATACTAAGTTCGTGCAAATGTATGTAATAGGCAGAAGGAAGCATCTCCGACCCCATAAAATATATATATTCCTGATCAGCATTAATAGCCGAGACGATAGCCTGTCTGTCTGTCTGTCTGTCCGTGTGTCTGTCCGTCTGTATGAACACCTAGATCTCAGGAACTATAAGAGCTAGAGCTACCATTTTTTCAGTGTAGACTTGTATTGTCTGCACGCAGATCAAGTTTGTTTCAAATTTTTGCCACGCCCCCTCCCGCCCCCGCAATTTGGAAAATAAATCATATCTCCCAAAATTTTGAAAATAGATTGTTCGAACCTGCTAGACATATATTTTAATCATCATTACTTATCAATCCGCCATACATCAATTCCCGATCAGATGTACGATAGTAGAGTTGCCACCCCCGCAATTTGGAAAATGCCTTATATCTCCCACAATTTGGGCATGTTGTGATCTAATAAAATATTCTTAAATAAACCCTGAGTAACGGCTATATCGAAGTCGAGCAGGGCCGACCTGAACTTACGCTCTCGTTTTTTACTGCACGCAACAAATATGTCGGAACCGGCCGGATCGAGTGACTATATTTTATAGCTGCCATAGGAACGATCGGTCGAAAAATAAGACTTTGTGAGAAAAACTTTTTTGATTTCCATCGTTGCTTTACTAATCGTAGTATATATTAGTTTTATATGTTTCCACACAATTTTGAAAATATTTATCAAAATCGGACGACTATATCATATAGCTGCCAAATAAACGGTCGGCCAAGAACTACCTCTTGTGAGAAAAATTTTTTTCTTTTCCATCGTATCGTCACTAATCTTGATATATACAAGATTTATATGGTTCCACACAATTTTGGAAGGTTTCATAAAAATCGGATAACTATAGCCTATAGCTGCTATTGAACCGATCGGTCGGAAAATGTGTTATGCTAAGAAAAGTTTTTTTTTATGGAAGCGTGATCAAATTTTGATTCTCAATGATTTTGAATCTTAAATAAGTGATATCTTTATCCAATATATATTCTACAGCTTAAATTAGTCGGAGTGAACATTTGCAAGTGTATTAAAACTTCGGCACAGTCGAAGTTAGCTTTGCCTTCTCGTTTTTATTTTTGGCCTATGGCAGCAACCACTGTGCGGCGCAGCTTGTTGTGCAGACGGCGAGCAACAAGCGAAAAAGAGAGCAAAAAGTTAAAAGAAGAAGCAAAAGTAACAATTGTCTATAGTTAAAACGAGCTTTTATTTTTATTTGAATATTGGTTTGAGCTGCTTGGAAAAGGCGCTTTCATACTTACTTTTTATGAACTGTTAATTAGATTTATTTTTAACATGTCTCTACTGAATAGCTCGAAAAATAAATTTATTCTAAAAGAAAATTTATTAAGTAGAGGGTTAAAATTTAAACTCATGAACTTATGAGTTTGTGCACTAATGTTACTGAAGTATTTGGTTTTATAACTGCAGGACGTGTACGCATCATCTATTTTTCCAAGAAAAATGTACTTTTTATTCCAGGTATTATCCCTTTCAGCTGAATGATTTACTTTTAGCCACTGGGAATAACAATTCCCCAATTGGATATCATGAACTCGGCATCATTTTATGACCACCATTAAGGATATATTAAAATCAACTTTGTGGAATTTTTATGACCTGCCTGTCCCGCAACAGTCATTCATTATTAGGCCTTAATAATGAGTGTTTTGGACGTTGGCATTGTTGACATTTAATTTGCACCCTTGACTAGGCTAGACACTGGTCAGCGTTTAATTTGTGTGTGCGCGCCCACATGTCGTGTGCGTAATTGCGCATACGCCATGTTGTGCAAGGCGATAAAAAGGGGTGAATGAGAACAATTTGTGTTGTGTTATTTTCGTTTTCGTTTTTTTTTTCTACTTTGCCAAATTTCTGCACGTCGCACACGCCTCAATAATTTACTACACTCAAACAGCTGCAACAGTACAAGCCATTAAAATGAAGCGAGGGCGGACGAGCTACAAAATTTAAAAAGCAATTGTCTTAAAGAATTTGAAGCCACGCAAAAAAAAAAAATTGAAATAAAAAAATAAAAACAAACACAAAATTCATTTCTTTACCAAAAAGTTTTTTCGTTTGTGTTTTCAATTGAAACTTTTTTTGTGTACAAAATGCTAAGCAAAATCGAAAGACTTGACTTGACTCATTGTTTGTTTATTTATGTATCTTAACACAATTTTCTAATACAACAGGCGAGAAAGAGGAATTTAAAAAACCCAAATTCATGAATTTAATTTATTGTACTCAAAATAGGGTATAACATTAAACAATATTTGTATGATTGAAACATTAAAACATCGAACATTTTTCCCAATGCAAACTTCCCCTAGAACTGAACTTTACGCATGCTCATTTCAAAACCTTATATAATACAATATCCACCATTAATGTTTTGGCCCTTATTTAGCTTAATAACAATAACAACATTTAACAAGCTATCCCCAGATATGCAAGATTTCAGATCCCATGCATTCGGAAGGTTATTCAAAGTCCCTCAGTTTTCAAGCTATCGGGATGAAATTTAGCATAGAGTCTTATGTTTACTGCACGCAACTAATATGTCGAACCGAAACTTTTGCCAGTGTATTAAAACTTCGGCACAGTCGAAGTTAGCATTGCCTTCTCGTTTTTTTTAAATTTTATATTTAAGGAAACGTGGGCAGAGTGGCCAGTCGGAACAAATAAAGGTAAAGGATAACCTTTTTCATCCCAATATTCCCAAATATAAATGAATTGAGGAACTAATTTAGGTGGGAGCAGGTACTCAAGATCTGGAGCGTTTGGAAATTGAAAGTGCAAGCGAGTCAAAAGTAAATAAAAGTCAATTTAGATTAGGAAAGTGAGCTTTGTAAATGAAATGAGGCTGTGAAATCGCTTTCTTCTCAGGTAATACTTCTACAGTGTGCAACTACGGCTTGATGCTTGCCTGTTTGGTGCAAATAGGTCAGATAAGAGCTGTTGCCTTAAGGTAAGATGTTCTAATAAAAAGTGCTTATCGATAAGTGCAGCCATTTGTTACATATTTTTGAGACACCCATGAGAGTCTATAAATAAGTCCAGCTTTTGTTTTCGAGTTGATTTTGCATCGCCAGTTTAATAATGGCCAACAAATTATTCGGTGGCCAGAAAGTTATTGTTTATTTTATCCAAATTTAGATGGGAAATTTTCGGATTTTTTTTAAATATGTGAAAATTGGGAAATTTGATCAAAGTATTTACGTTTTATCTCGTAGTCATCTATCAAAAGCCTTTATTAGATTAAGGAGCCACTGCAATAATAACTGTCGCATGGCCAATAAATTTCGTGTTTAAGGACTTCTTGGAAAGTTTGGTCATGATAGCTTTGAATCTGAGGGTGGAGATAGCTTAGAAACAGACGGACGGAGACGGACATGACTATTTTGACTCAGCTCGTCATGCTGATTAAGAATATATATTCAGCGCAATTTTAATACATCCATATGCAAATAGAAATGCCCATATGCAACTAGTTTTTGGACCGATTCTTCCTATGGCAGTTATGTGATATAGTCATACGATCCGGCCGGTTTTGAAAAATGTGCAGCCTACATATACTTAAAGAATTTTTTGAAAGTTTGGTCAAGTTAGCTTTAAAACTGAGGCTACATCGATATTCAATTTTTGGGGTCAAAAAAAAAAGAATTTTTAAAACAGACTTTACCCTTGAACCCCGGAAGTCCCAGATGATTTGAAAACATGATAATTATTGTAAATTCGCGATCCTTTGAGGATAGTTTTTTCAAATTTTATGGTTAGCTGCAACTCTACACAGAGAAAAAAATTAAGTTTTCGTTCTTGAACCCGTGACCAAACCATTTCAAAATTCTACAAAGAACCAAAAATCTTAAAACAAGATTTTAAATCTTATTTTTATTCAAGATTGGTCAGTCTTAAATAGAGAAGGCTCGTTCTTGACTTTAAGATTAACCTAACTCCTTTTTACGAAAAAGAAAAATATATTCTAATCAAATTATAATGTTTTTCTTAAATTCACATACATTTTGTGCAGTTGTTTGGGTTTTTGTTTTTGATGTTCGCTAATATTTGAAGAACATTAACTAAGATTTACTAAAAAATTATTAAAATTAATTAATTTATTAAAGTTATTACCCTATTTTTACTTTCTCTGGGACTCGAACACACAATCTCGGTGGGACACTTTTTGTTTTTTGTTTTTTTTTGTTTTGTAATTGTGTTTTTTTTTAGAACAATGCACTATGCTCCCTTTATGGGTTTTTATTTTTGCAAAATCTCCCAAAATAATAATAATTTAGTTTTAGTTCCACAATAATTGATTTTGAAAATAAGACTTTTAATTTTTAAAAGTTAATATATATTAATATAAAAATGTATTTGTTTTAACCTACTAAAAGAGTTTTTGTAAAAAAATAAAACAGAGTGAGAGATGATAAATCTTGATTTTGAGAATATAAATCTTAATTAAGGATTTTTTAATCTTGATTTTTCTAGATTCCAAGCTTCTTGATATAGAGACTTATAGCCTTGTTTTTAGATCGATTTTTTTGTTCTCTGTGTACTAAACATTCACCCTAAATATCGATGCTGTGCCAGAAATGATTATGATTAGAGTTATCCCATACTGTGAGATTGAGGCATCCTTGGGCATTTTGCATGACCTTGACCATGTTGTAAAATTTGTGTGTTCGCTTTGGATCCAACACAATTTAAATTAGCTTAAAAGAGGTGTAAGAAAATGTTAAAAAAAATTAGATCACATTGCTTCAAATGGTGTGAATTACATCTACACTGGTTGGAAATCTTTCTTACAAGCCGGTAACTAAACAACAATCGACTGTTTGGGTGTTCCAAGATGAGCCAAATCCAACAAAAGTTGATCTCCTTCGACGCACATCGAGGCATATATTCGCGTGTTTTTTTTCGTCAATAATGGTCATTTTTCTACAGTGGCATTAGGGCAACATAAAAAAGTTAAATTCTGATTGGTATGCAACCATTTGTTCGTCACAAGTGCTCGGTAAAATTCCGAAATGAACAAAAGAGACGAATCATAGAAGGTTCGAATAACCTTACTTCAAAATTGTGGAAAAAAGGAGTTTTTTTTCAAATTCCAGGGGGGCGTGGCAAGAATCCAAAATATTATATGTTTCATACACTTCAAAGCTCTAGCTCTTACCAACTCTGAGATCTCTTCGTTCATACGGACAGACGGACGGACAGACTGACAGACGGACATGGCTATATAGACTCGGCTGTTGATTATGATTAAGAATATATATACTTCATATGGTCGGAGATGCTTCCTTCTGGCTGTTACATACATTTGCACAAACCCAATATACTCTAAGTACCTACGGTAAAGAGTATATTAACCGTTTTATTGTTGTTTATTGTTTAGGGTTCGCCAATGAGCAGTTAAACAATTACCACCAAAGTTGGTTTTTCATTGGTTGGCCAAAAATATAAATAGCAACAACTTGTTGCCTTTATGCCAAATGGAATCCCAAAAGCAAGTACCTCTTTGACTCAACTTAAAAGTGCATTTCTTTAATGTGTTCTCTTCATTCTTTTTTGCTCAACTTAATGAGCATTCAATGTTATTATGATATGAATTATTAAACGATGTGCGTTTAATCGAAAAATTCGGTAAGTTTTTCATTCAGAGATATGAAACGGTTAAGTAATGGTAGCCTTTAAATTTCCCTCTAACCAGAAAACCAGTATTTAAGAGAACGAATTTGGTAAAGCGAAAGAGAGAGCGAGCATTTGACAAGACATGTGCACTCAAGCATATGGTAAATTACAAACTCTTAATATAAATTTGAATTGGGCTTGAGTCCACAATTAGCTTTTAGAAAACTTTAGACATGTTTTATAATATTTTAACAATTATTATAAAATTTCATTCACTGGCATACACAAAAGAACGATTCCGCCCTCATAACAATAATAAATACGTTTCCTTCCAATTAGCACACAATCAACATATTCTTCTTTAGGAACATTAACATTTATTTTTTCCCTTCTACTGTTGTTGTTGTTGTGTCTTGTTGTCCATACACGAGAGGATATAGCGCTCTAATCATAACAATAAACACAATTTATATATGTGTTTATTTATGTGTGTATGGATGTGCGTGCCCGTATCCTGTCTGCAAGTTAACGTAATTTTAGCTATGGGTCAATCAAAGATGCGAATCCCCAAATGAAATTCAATTGATATGCTTGTCAAATTGGCAGACGGTTATAATTTGCCATGTGCACAAAGAAAAGGTCAGGTCAAAGTTGTGTGCCTTTGGTTTGGTATCGTTTGCAGTTTTCTTTTCGTTGAGCTTATCTTTAGCCGAGTACCATCACAATAAAGAACTCATAAAACAGTTCGGGGTAAGTGCAAATGGCGCCTGTCAAGTGTTTGTGTGCATAGGGGCACATAGAATTCTGTGTATCGATATAAAACTAAATATAATTGCTGGCATGTTCAGCAAAGGCCAAAGTCAAAGGGTGCTGCATTTATTATGTATAAGTATGCATGGAAAAACTGGGGTTTTTGATGGCATACTTTGCATACGTATGAGATGTTTAATGGCTATGTTATGTATGCTGATTAAGGTATAAAGTTTGACTAAATTGAATTTCTGTTTTGAAATTGCTTCATCAAAATAAACAAATATAATAAACACTTAAATCACTGAAATTTGACTCTTACGTGGGTTGCTATTTAAGTTTCTGGCCTAGGTCACTTCTAGCCATTTAAGGAACAATTGGCCGTTTTTTAAAAAAAAGGGTGGACTTTTATCGATAAAAGTTCCATACAACTCTTTCATGTGTGCGCACGTTTGATATCGATTAACGATTAATCAAAATCTTACCTCGGCAGAAAACAGAAATTAACTCGTGAAAATTTTCGTGCAATAATTTTTCACAACTTTCGACGTGGATAATCACGACAAGAGTGCAACGATGAACTTAAGCCTTTGTATGGCGATGAAGCACCATCCTATAGCACTGTGAAAAATTGGTTTAATGAATTCAATCGCGGGAGACGCTCGATCGAAGACAAAGGTCGTCCAAAAACAGTCGTTGTCAAGATTGTCATGTAACATACTGTGAGATAGAGGCATCCTTGGGCATTTCTTCCACCAGCATACATTCGATATTGCATGAACACCTGGGCGTAAAAAAGGATTAATTTTGAAAAAATATAATCGCGGTGTTTCAAAAGACGTTTATAAGATCGTTACAGATGAAGAATCGTGGATCTATGCTTATGAGCCCGAAACAAAACAGCAATCGACCGTGTGGGTCTTCGAAGACGAGCCAAATCCAACGAAAGTCGTTCGTGGAAGAAGCACTTCGAAGCAAAGGTTCCGCTTGAGCAACGTAGGATGGTCAATTCTGAGTGGTACACCACAATTTGTTTGCCTGAAATCTTCGGAGAAATTCGAAAAACGAACAAGAGAAGACAGATCATAGTCATCATCACAATGCGAGCTCTCACACATCAGCTCACACCAGCGCCTTTTTGACCGCCCAAAACGTCAAATTGATGGGTCATCCGCCGTACAGCCCTGACTTGGCACCCAATGACTTCTTTTTATTCCCGCACATCAAGGAAAAAATGCGTGGTCAACGATTTTCGTCACCAGAAGATGCTGTTAAAGAGTTCAAAAACCATGTTTTGGAGGTGTCTCAATCGGAGTGGAAAAAGTGCTTCGACAATTGGTTTGAGCGCATGCAAAAGTGTATAAATCTTGCTGGAGAATAATATGAAAAACAATATAACCATTTTTGATCATAAATATTTGCGTTTTCATTATTAGGCCAGAAATATATATAGCAACCTACGTAGTACTTGTACTTAACTGCTCACAACTCCTTTATTTATCCATAGAATTTCTTAATCAATACCTTTTTATGGGTGCATGCAATAACGCCCAGTGCGATAAGGCCCGTGGGCGTAATCGCACTCCCAAAAGTGCTATAACGCCCGTGGGCATTATAGCATAATAGAAAGTGCGATTACGCCACTGATGAGTGTGCAATAGCGCCCGCGGGCGTAGTTCGGCCGCCGATTTTTTTTTTAAACTCCTTCTCCAATATATTTATCGCATTACATTTTTTTTTTTGCTCACTTTACTTATTATCCACCCACCCTCATTCCAATTCAATGTCATAGCAATCTTAATTTTTTTCTCGCTCAACAAAGGAGTACATATGAACGCAGTAAAAAAAATTTTTTAAGAAATTTTGAAATAAAAACTCTTTACTGCTTTGTCCATATGGCAGACAAATAACTAAAGACCATATTCAAACATTTCATTAAATTCAATCTGTTAACACTCCTTTCAATGTTCTCATAGACTTGTAATATTTTTTCTTATTTATTTTTAGTATAGTGCTTTTGTATATTTTTCCATTTTCGAAGATAAATAAATAAATAAGCATATATATATATATATATATATATATGGCCTGTTCCGATTTCGAATGTTGTACATGTTTAATTTTCAAAAAAACGATTAAGGTAATAGGTATCAAACCAATAATTTGTTCTTACATTTAAGTCGATTTAAATCGCTTTAAACCTGATTCGAATTCGAGAAATATTTTTATACCATTTTCTTTTATGTTCTTTTAAAATGCTAAAGTGCAATAATGCCCGCCGGGCGTAATCGCACTTTCTATTGTGCTATAATGCCCACGGGCGTTATAGCACTTTTGAGTGTGCGATAACGCCCGTGGGCGTAATCGCACCGGGCGTTATTGCATGCACCCCCTTTTTATACCCGTTACTCGTAGAGTAAAAAGGATAAACTAAAGTCGTGGAAATGTATGTAACAGGCAGAAGGAAGCATTTCCGACCCCATAAAGTAAATATATTCTAGATCAGCATCAAAAGCCGAGTCGATATAGACATGCCCGTCAGTCCGCCCGTCTGTATGAACACCTAGATCTCAGATACTACACCCTGGGAAAAAGCAAATGGTAAAAATTAATACAATCATAGTTAATTTTACTATGTTGTTTTCAAATATAAAACGTATAAAAGTCCAATAGAAAGCGCTTTGATTTAACTGAAAACATTCTTAACCACTGAAGTTAATATGAATATAGTAAAATCAAAGTAAAATTCACTTAAAATTAAATATTGCTGTATTCAGATTAAATTAAAATCATATTTATTTCAAATATACGCAAATATGTATTGCTTAACTATGTTTAATATTATTTTTAAATATAAGTAATATTGCTTTTATGAGGTTCTCATCTTAAAAATAATGTTTTGTATGTTTATTTTAAAATTTTAAATGGTTAAAGGTTTTTGCACGTTGCTGGTTTTGGGCTCCCCAACCAGTTATGGCATTCGAGTCATTGGCTGTCATTGCTTTGTGTCATCAGGCAGAAAACCAATGTTGAAGAATAGTGGAACCTTCCGAAACAGCTGTATGGTTTTCCATACAGCCTCATTGTGTATTGTGTGTGTACTTTTTCTACAGTTATGCATAACTTATTTGACCCCGAGTCTGCTAAAAACTTGCTAGATATTTATTTTTATATATTTTAATCATCATTACTTATCGATCCGTTATACATCATTTCCCGATCAGATGAGCTATAGTTGACACCCCCGCAATTTGAAAGAAACTTCATATCTCCCACAATTTGGGCATGTTGTGATCTAATTAAATATTCTTAAATAAACCTTACCCTGAGTAACGGGTATATCGAAGTCGAGCAAGTCGGCCCGACTTCAACTTACGCTCTCGTTTTCTTTGTAGAAGTACTTTTCATTAGAACAAAAGAAAAAAAACGAGAAGGCAAAGCTAACTTCGACTGTGCCGAAGTTTTAATACACTTGAAAAACTTTACTGAAACTGATTTAACTGGAGAAATATATATAGGATATAGATATCAGATATTTAAAACTTTTAAATCATTGATAATAAAAATTTGATAACAAACAAAAATTTTCTTAGTAAAACACATTTTCCGACCGATCGGTCCTATGGCAGCTATATGCTATAGTCATCTGATTTTGATAAAATTTTTCAGACTTATGTGGAAAAATATAAAACAAATATATACTACGATTGGAGACGCTACGATAAGAAACAAAAAAGTTTTTCGCACTAGAAGTAGTTTTTTGACCGACCGTTTATATGGCAGCTATATGCTATAGTCCTCCGATTTTTATAAATTTTTTCAGAATTGTGTGGAAACATATAAAACTAACATATACTACGATTGGAGACGCTACGATAAGAAACAAAAAAGTTTTTCTCACTAGAACTAGTTCTTAGACCGATCGTTCCTATTCCGACATATTAGTTGCGTGCAGTAAAAAGAAGACTCTGTGCAAAATTTCAGCTCGATAGCTTTAAAACTGAGGGACTAGTTTGCGTAGAAACAGACAGACAGACGGACAGACAGACGGACAGACGGACGGACGGACGGACGGACAGACGGGAATGAACTCGGCTCGTCGTCCTGATCAAGAATATATATAGTTTATGTGGTCGGAAATGAATATTTCTATGCGTTACAAACTTCTGGGCAAAATTAATATACACTTTTCAAGTGTATAAAAATAAATCGACTTTTTCCAAATATTTTTTCTTGTATTATTCAAACTACTAAACCGATTTGAAAATGATCATATTCTAGATTATTGGAAATTTCATACCCATTAAATGTATGCCTTGACTGACTCCATCTAAAGTTTCTAACTCGATATATGGCTTTAAATGTATCCAATAATGTTTGAATTTGATTTTCTAGTTCAGCATTCCAAAATACGTAAACAAAATAATGGCTTTATTTAGTCAATTTGGCTGTAAATCATCCTGATCAAGAATATATATACTTTATGGGGTCGGAGATGCTTCCTTCTATGCGTTACAAACATCTGCAAAATTTCAATATACTCTCTGCTAGGGTATAAAAAGTCACGCGCCCAACTCAAGTACAGACTATAATAGTAGGATAATGGAGTTGTTCTGTTCCGAAACCATGTTGTGACTATTTAAGAGCTGATTACCCAACTCTAGTGCAGAGTATATCGACTCGGCTATTTATGCTGATCAAGAATATGTATGTAAGAAAACAATAGTTAATAATTAACTATATAATTACAAATGTTTTGTATAACTAATTAAATTTTTGTTTTTCCCACAGATATAAAAGATTCACCTATATTAGTGTTGATCCACTCAATTCTGGTACCTACAGCACGCAATAAAAGAAATGCAGCCGGTAAGGTAGAGGATTCAAGACGTCAATTTATTTGCTGGATGTCTTCGTTTGGAGAGTTACAGAGTCACATTAAATTACTGATTAAGAAATTCTATGAAGAGAGGAAAACCCTGCAGCCGATTATTTGCTTTAGGCCATATAGTTTCCAGGCATTTTATGCTGCCATATTATATATTACAAAGGGCATAGCAGAATAAGCATAGGAGAACTGCCCCCACAGTTATCAACACCAAATTTAAAAGTTTGATTAACATCTATAAGAAACTCACTCTCCCAAAATTGTAGTCTCCTAATCGCAATTGGACGGGAGTTATGAGGCTGGAAAGTTAAACAGAAAAACTGTTTTTTCTTAAGAACCACTTGACCGATTTTGATGGGTTAAATATATGTTGAAAGTGTTCAAAATACAATTCTAAAAATGTTTTTTGCAGATTTTTATTACCAAAACTTTGGTCCAAAAATGATGATGGAATTGGCAAAATAATTTTTTCGCGGTGATAATCTTTTTCTACACCTCCAGTTTATTTCCTGTATTTTACATTAGAATATCCCAAATACATATAATTTTTGCAATCAGATCGCAATTGTGCCTTATGGTGAAAAACAATTAAACATGTAAAATAGAATTTTACATATGGGATATTCCATATCAACTCAGTCAATTATTTTTATGTCTTCAAAAATTTTTTAATCGTTGTCAAATAGAAGGACTATATATAGATGAGAATACCTTTTAATGGTTTTCCCCCACCGTCGATAGTTCTCAATATAATGCGAAAAAGACTTGAAATTTAGAAAAAAAATCATAACTTTTGAACGGAACATCGGATTAAAACGATCCAAAGACAAATTTTTGTCATTTTCACGTAAACTTTTCGAAAAAAATATGGAACAACTCTAAGAGCTATCTAAAAACGGTTTTTAAAGAAAAAATCCGTTTTTATTCTTTTTCTTGGAAGAGGCCAATCGATATTTGATCCATTTAAAGTTATTCTCATCTATAAAAAGTCCTTCTATTTGATAACGATTATAAATTTTTTGGAGACATAAAAATGATTGACTGAGTTGATATAGAATTACCCATATGCAAAATACAATTTTATATGTTTAATTGTTTTTCACCATGAGGCACAATTGCGATCTGATTGCAAAAATTATATGTTGTTAGGGATATCCTAATGTAAAATACAGGAAATAAACTGGAGGAACTGAAAATAAAAAGATTATCACCGCGAAAAAATTATCCGGAAAATTCCATCATCATTATTGGACCAAAGTTTTGGTAATAAAAAAAAATCTGCAAAAAAATTTTAGAATTGTATTTTGAACACTTACAACATATATTTAACCCATCAAAATCGATCAAGCGATTTCAACTTTTCAGCCTCATAACTCCCGTCCAATTGTGATTAGGAGACTAAAATTTTGGGAGAGTGAGTTTCTTATAGATTTCAATCAAACTTTTAAATTTGGTGCTGATAACTGCGGGGGCAGTTTTCCTATGCTTATTCTGCTATGCCCTTTGATAATATTTTGCAGTGCTATATTATCTTTCAAGTTCTCAATTTGAAGTATCCAGTGGAGTGTTGTCTTGTATGGACTTTTATTCAAAACTTTTTTTTAAATTTATATTTAAGCGAGGACGTGAAAAATAGGGCCTTATCAGAACTTTTAAATGATTTAAAAAACTTGCAAGTAAAATTTGAACATCATGCTAAGTTGTAAAATCTGCTCATAAATTTGACAATTCTATGAAAACTTCTAACACGAAATAATTTTACTTGCATGAATAAATGGTTATCCATAAATTATTTGAATTTATAAATAAAAGTATATTTGTTATGTGCTGGGTTAAAAAGTTTTGAACATTAGACCGATCATTCTGAAATTTGTACAGTGTGATTTCATCGAACTAAGGAAGATCTCTTTGGTTCTTTGACGTTTTAATAAAAAAATAAAGTAAACGAACATTCTTGCATGAAGAATTCGCAGTTTGTATTTCCGAGATCACGGTTAGTATTTGAAAGTCCCATTCTCTTCCCTTTTTAATAGAAATTCTGATAATGTATTAGATAAAACCAACTTTATCAAAGAAAGTTTACTAGCATAACTATATGTTCCTGATTATGTTCCTGATAGAAAAGTAGTAATAATTAGCAATCAATTAATAATATATAAATTAGTTTGCATGCATGCCATGAGAATAAGAAAAATATTTTCTTGATTTTCAAAAGAAACTTTCTGCTTTTTAGACAAGGGTGACCTCATAATTGAGAAAGGGATTTTTATTTTTTGTATAGCGTGCCATGAACATAAGACACTTTATTTACTGATTTGAGAAAGGTCTGACCTTTTAATTATAAAATGGTTATCTTATATGTATGTATAGAAGAAAGGTCTAACCTCATAATTCTGAAAGGAATTTTTTATTATTACGTCTTAAAAACGTAAGATATTAATTTTCTTTATTTTAGAAATGATTGACCTTATAATTCCGGAAGGATTTTTATATTTTCCGGATTTTAGAAAGGTCTAACCTCATAATTCGGAAAGGTATTTTTTATTATTACGTCTTATAAACGTAAGATACTAAATTTCTTTATTTTAGAAATGATTGATGATGACCATATAATTCAGAAAGGATTTTTATATTTTCTTGTATAGCATGTAATAAATATGTGAAATTTATTTTCTCTATTTTATAAAAAATTAACCTTAATAAAGAGAAGGTAAATGTCTATTATTTATGGCTACCCTTTCTGGATTAAGGAAATTTTATTTCACATTTTACAACTTAAAAGTTTCTAAATGTAAGAAAATGGATCTACTTATTTTTAGAAGATAAGTTTTCAAAAAACATGTGCTATAGCCCTTGACCAAATATTTAGGGTGATTTTCTAAATTTTAGGGAAATTTCAAACTGTTTTAGAAATTTAATTTTCAGGGTGTAGAGTGTTTAATAAAGATATATTTGTTAAGTAATATAGTATTAAGGGCCGATTTCTTATCTGCTATAGCTTTGTATCAGATAAACTTAGAATTTACTCTTCGATTTGTAAGTTTATGTGACAGATAGAGCTTTGTAAATATATCGCGGCGACAAATGCTGAGCAACTGTTGGCGACTGACTGACAATAACTGCTGACCTATCGATGAACGGCTTCTACAGGGACGCCAGCTCGGTGTATGCAGGACCATAAACAAAGTGTACCGCTTTTACTTTACGAATAACGGGTATAAAAATGTAAAAATTGTTGCCTGGTGTAATCTGTATTATGACGAAATTTAAGGGCAAAAGTAATCGATTGATAATAATAACACTGTGCAAGTCGAAAAAAAAGACATGACCAATTTGAACGGCATCATTAGTTTTTTGAGTTATTACGATGGCTTCAAACAAAAATTTTTCTTTTGTTTTTCAATTTTAATTTAATTAAAATTTTTTTTGGAAACTGTAAAAAAAATGTTTTTAATTCTTGTAAAATCCAAATAAATAGATTTAAATGTCTCTAATTTACTTCATATACTAATGTAATTTTAGATAAAAATATTATCTAAAAAAATAGAAGGCTAACATCGGCTACGCCGATGTTTTGAATACCCTTGCAGTTTTTGAAAGACGCTACCACTGATAACAAAAAAGTTTTTCTCACTAGAACTAGTTTTATGACCGACCGTTTATATGGCAGCTATATGCTATAGTCATCCGATTTTGATAAATTTTTTCAGAATTATGTGAAAGCATATAAAACTAATATATTCCACGATTGGTGACGCTACGATATAAAAAAAAAACGAGAAGGCAAAGCTAACTTCGACTGTGCCGAAGTTTAAATACACTTGAAAAAGTTTACTCCAACTGATTTAACCGGTAAAAAATATATAGAATATAGATATCAAATATTTTAAACTTTTTAATATTTAATAATAAAAATTTGATACCATAAAAAAACTTTTTTTAGTAAAACACGTTTTCCGACCGATCGGTTCTATGGCAGCTATATGCTATAGTCATCCGATTTTGATAAATTTGTTCAAACTTATGTAAAAAAATATAAAACTGATATATACCAAGATTGGAGACGCTACGATAGAAAACAAAAAAGTTTTTCTCACTAGAAGTAGTTTTTTGACCGACCGTTTATATGGCAGCTATATGCTATAGTCACCCGATTTTGATAAATTTTTTCAATATTATGTGAAGGCATATAAAACTAATATATACCAAAATTGGAGACGCTACGATGGAAAACAAAAAAGTTTTTCTCACTAGAAGTAGTTTTTTGACCGACCGTTTATATGGCAGCTATATGCTATAGTCACCCGATTTTGATAAATTTTTTCAAAATTATGTGAAAGCATATAAAACTAATATATACCAAGATTGGAGACGCTACGATGGAAAACAAAAAAGTTTTTCTCACTAGAAGTAGTTTTATGACCGACCGTTTATATGGCAGCTATATTCTATAGTCATCCGATTTTGATAAAATTTTTCCGAATTGTGTGGAAACATATAAAACTAATATATACTACGATTGGTGATGCTACGATGGAAAATAAAAAAGTTTTTCTCACTAAGACTTATTTTGCGACAGATCGTTCCTATGGCAGCTATAAGATATAGTCATCCGATCCGGCCGGTTCCGACATATTAGTTGCGAGCAGTAAAAAGAAGACTCTGTGCAAAATTTCAGCTCGATAGCTTTAAAACTGAGAGACTAGTTCGCGTAAAAACAGACAGACAGACAGACAGACAGACAGACAGACAGACGGACAGACGGACGGACGGACAAGCGGAAATAAACTCAACTCGTCGTCCTGATCAAGAATATATATAGTTTATGGGGTCGGAAATGAATATTTCTATGCGTTACAAACTTCTGGGCAAAATTAATATACACTTTTCAAGTGTATAACGAGAAGGCAAAGCTAACTTCGACTGTGCCGAAGTTTTAATACACTTGAAAAACTTTACTCGAACTGATTTAACCGGTAAAATATATATAGGATATAGATATCAGATATTTAAAATTTTTAAATCATTGATAATAAAAATTTGATACCATAAAAAAAAACTTTTCTTAGTAAAACACATTTTCCGACCGACCGTTCCTATGGCAGCTATATGCTATAGTCATCCGATTTTGATAATTTTTTTCGAAATTATGTGAAAGCATATAAAACTAATATATACCAAGATTGGGGACGCTACGATAAAAAACAAAAAAGTTTTTCTCACTAGAAGTAGTTTTTTGACCGTCCGTTTATATGGCTGCTATATGCTATAGTCATCCGATTTTGATAAATTTTTTCAGAATTATGTGGAAACATATAAAACAAATATATACTACGATTGGAGACGCTACGATGGAAATCAAAAAAGCTTTTCTCACAAAGACTTATTTTTCGACAAATCGTTCCTATGGCAGCTATATGCTATAGTGATCCGATTTTTATAAATTTTTCCTGTATTATGTGGAAGCATATAAAACTAACATATACCTAGATTAGTGACGCTACGATAGAAAACAAAAAAGTTTTTCTCACTAGAACTAGTTCTTAGACCGATCGTTCCTATGGCAGCTATATGATATAGTCATCCGATCCGGCCGGTTCCGACATATTAGTTGCGTGCAGTAAAAAGAAGACTCTGTGCAAAATTTCAGTTTGATAGCTTTAAAACTGAGGGACTAGTTCGCGTAGAAACAGACAGACAGACAGACAGACGGACAGACAGACAGACGGACGGACGGACAGGCGGAAATGAACTCAGCTCGTCGTCCTGATCAAGAATATATATAGTTTATGGGGTCGGAAATGAATATTTCTATGCGTTACAAACTTCTGGGCAAAATTAATATACACTTTTCAAGTGTATAAAAATGTTTTTCTAACTAGAACTAGTTTTATGACCGATCGTTCCTATGGCAGCTATATGCTATAGTCATCCGATCCGGCCAATTCCGACAAATGTGCAGCCTATGTGTATTTAAAGACTTTTTGCAAAGTTTGGTCAAGATAGCTTTAAAACTGAGGGAGGAGATAGCATAGAAACAGACGGACGGACAGACGGACAGACGGACATGGCTATATAGACTCAGCTCGTCATGCTGATCAAGAATATATATAGTTTATGGGGTCGGAGATGCTTCCTTCTATGCGTTACAAACATCGTGACAATTTTAATATACCCTCTGCAAGGGTATAAAAATGTCAGATTTTTTGTAAACTTTTGATCTATTACTTCTGAATACGCAATGATATCGAAAATCTGTAAATGTATTAAATTCGAAGACATTTAAATCTATTTATTTAGATTTTACGTGTGTCTGCTTAAACCGGGATTGCCCACTCCGTCTGTATTTAGTTTTTGCTGACGACAGCTTGTGTGAGCTAGCTCCGGAATCGAGTGCGTTTCGTTTTTGGTTTTCTCTTGTAACGTTGCAATTGCTTGTGTCGATTGAGCGGCGTCAATTTAAAGAATTAACGGGATGTGCTGGCGTAGCCATAAGGGCTATGGGCTGCCCAACGCTGTTCCATATACTTCTAACCTCAAGTTCTTACCATCTCTTAGATCTGCTTGTTTATATGGACATGGCTATATCGGCTCGGCTGTTGATGCTGATCAATGATTTATATAGTATACTAGCTGTATACCCGGCGACGATGTTTTTGAATCACAATAGAACAAATTCTTCACCGTTATGAGAGGGTCAAGTTTTAATCGCTTTTCACAAACTGGTACGAATTTTTAGCGGTTGGCATTTGGTTGGTTGGGTCGGCGTCGCGTCGTCAGTGCGTGAGTGTAAATGTGCACATATATATATTAATATGACAACACACAAAATTAAAGTATTGTGCAGTCATGGCACACAACTCCAGCGCTCTTACTTGTTACTAATCGGGTTTGTTAGGACAGCCAAAATTCGCAACACCTTTTTAAGTATTTTAGCATTGTTTAAGTGTGGGCTTGTATCGTCTGCATCCAGATCAAGTTTGTTTCAAATTGTTACCACGCCCCCTGCTCCCCACAATTTAAAAAACAAAACTTTCAAAATTTCCCACAATTTTAAAGATTATTTGGACCCTTATTTGAGATAATGAAGATGCGACTATTAATAGAATGCTTGGGCTAGGAAACAATGGTGTTCGATTAAAGTCAGCGTAGTCAGGTCCATCAAATTGTAGGAAACTGCAATAGATTTTGAGCTCCACAACTGCGGGTGCTCAGCGCCTTTGGAACAGCTTTCACACACTGTGCACGAACCATAGAAGGCGCATAACGTATTCGCGCTTCATTCGAATTCAAGCACTACATATAATCTATTATCTGATAAAGTTAAAATTGGCCAATATTCTCGAGATTGACTTCTAGCGAGTTATCAATATCCGGCGCTAAATCGTGTGGCGCTCCACCCGCCCAACTACATTTCGAGTTGAGTTAAATATGAAATTCATGTTTCCTGTATTTTTTTTTTTGACTGATGAGAAAAATGTGATAAAGTGGACAAATGAAAAATAATGGTAACTAATTAAGGGTCATATTCCGATGCGAAAATATACGCTGATAGACCCATCAAAGTTTTTGATGTTGCGTTCGTTTCATTTACACGGGTTGGAATTAAACTGATGGAGAGTGAAGCAATTGAGGAATAGCCTTTTAGGTTCGCAGGCAGTCGCCGTAGTACTTACCTTTCAGCATTCCTCATTTGTCCATAAGCTTTTTGCAGCCATTTATACAAATTTTTTGCTAGTAAAATGTTTGCTTTGGCTTATTTCCAATTTTTTTCGTGTCATTATGTCCATGATCCAAGGACTTGTAACAGGCAAACAAAAACTTGTCGACAAATCGCTTCTCACAGTTTTTCAGTTCAAGTTTTTTGGCAGACAGCAGATAGAAAGAAAATTTCAGGGGATTGCCATGGCTTTTAGTTGAATTAAATTGTTTTTGAGGTGATATGACAGATTGCGAATCTAAAATCTCTAATTTTCAAGCACACGGAACGGTCTGCAGGCTATTGGACGTGGATTTATGTAAATATATAAACGGTTTGCGAAGCCTCTTATTAAATTGTCAACAATTATAGAAATGCGCTCAGGTGGACCAGCCACGTGATTTTCGCCGGAAAATGTTTTGCATAATTAATTACATTCGTGATTATTCCGTAAATTGTTTGGCCATGTCTTGGCGTGTTTTGGTTATCATCAATATTCATTCAATTTATTTAGTTGTTGTTGTCCTCCTCCTCTTCGGCTAACTTTGACTCTATTTTCCATTTATTCAATGCCTGCCCATGCGGCGTATACGTAACATTTAATTAAATTGTTCATTGACATTCAACAGCATCGACAACTTCGCTGCTGTTGGCGGGTAACTGTTTACATTGTCAACTTTTAATTGAATTATGCAATTTTACGGAGAACACAAAAGTTGCAAAAAGTGTTGCATACGCCTCGGGGCAACTAAATGGAATTTTTTATACACTTGAAAAGTGTATATTAATTTTGGCCAGAAGTTTGTAACGCATAGAAATATTCATTTCCGACCCCATAAACTATATATATTCTTGATCAGGACGACGAGCCGAGTTCATTTCCGCTTGTCCGTCCGTCCGTCCGTCTGTCCGTCTGTCCGTCTGTCTGTCTGTTTCTACGCGAACTAGTCTCTCAGTTTTAAAGCTATCGAGCTGAAATTTTGCACAGAGTCTTCTTTTTACTGCACGCAACTAATATGTCGGAACCGGCCGGATCGGATGACTATATCATATAGCTGCCATAGGAACGATCGGTCTAAGAACTAGTTCTAGTTAGAAAAACTTTTTTGTTTTCCATCGTAGCGTCGCTAATCTTGGTATATGTCAGTTTTATATGCTTCCACATAATTCTGGAAAAATGTATTAAAATCGGATCACTATAGCATATAGCTGCCATAGGAACGATTTGTCGAAAAATAAGTCTTTGTGAGTAAAACTTTTTTGATTTCCATCGTAGCGTTTCCAATCGTAGTATATATTTGTTTTATATGTTTCCACACATTTTTGAAAAAATTTATCGAAATCGGATGACTATAGCATATAGCTGCCATATAAACGGTCGGTCAAAAACTGCTTCTAGTGAGAAAAACTTTTTTGTTTTCTATCGTAGCGCCCCCAATCTTGGTATATATTAGTTTTATATGCTTTCACATAATTTTGAAAAAAATTATCAAAATCGGATGAATATAGCATATAGCTGCCATAGGAACGATCGGTCGGAAAATGTGTTTTACTAAGAAAAGTTTTTTTTTATGGTATCAAATTTTTATTATCAATGATTTAAAAATTTTGAATATCTGATATCTTTATCCTATATATATTTTTCCAGTTAAATCAGTTGGAGTAAAGTTTTTCAAGTGTATTAAAACTTCGGCGCAGACGAAGTTAGCTTTGCCTTCTCGTTTTTGATTGAAATGAAAGTAAAAGGATGAAAGGCTTTCCATTGAATTTTTTTTTTTTTTAAATATCTTAAACAATGATGTGGTCAAAGCGTTTTCAATAACTCAACGTAGTTTTGCACAGTACATGGTACGAGCTGTTAGGTAAATGACACACACAAAAAATTTACAAAATTCAAGCTGGTCGTAGCAACAACCAGATTAATCATGAACAATGCCGCGCAAGTATGGGGATATAAATAGTTTGATGGAGTGCAACATATGCTTCGTTTTTTCAAAAAGAACACATTGGCGTTTTCCCCTAAAGTCCCAACCTACTGACTCTAGCACAGGAACATGATATCAAACGGTAAAATCGAAAACATAGACGAATGGATGCAGATCAATGCTGAACTGTCTTATCAACGCGACATTTTGACCAGAAGTTTGCAACGCATATAAATAATAACACTCAGGGAAAAATGCTGTGAAATTTTAATATTTTCACGTTGACTTAAATATTTTTGCCATTGATTTTGCGTTAAATATGGAATTCGTAAATCTGAAGTGCTTACACTTTAAATCGAAATTAAATATGAAAATAGTCAAATTTAATAGTTTTCATATTAAATATAACGAGAAGGCAAAGCTAACTTCGACTGTGCCGAAGTTTTAATACACTTGAAAAACTTTACTTCAACTGATTTAACCGGTAAAATATATATAGGATATAGATATCAGATATTTAAAATTATGAAATCATTGATAATAAAAATTTAATACCATAAAAAAAAACTTTTCTTAGTAAAACACATTTTCCGACCGACCGTTCCTATGGCAGCTATATGCTATAGTCATCCGATTTTGATAATTTTTTTCGAAATTGTGTGAAAGCATTTAAAACTAATATATACCAAGATTGGGGACGCTACGATAAAAAACAAAAAAGTTTTTCTGACTAAAAGTGGTTTTTTGACCGACCGTTTATATGGCAGCTATATGCTATAGTCATCCGATTTTGATCAATTTTTTCAGAATTGTGTGGAAACATATAAAACAAATATATACTACGATTGGAGCCGCTACGATGAAAATCAAAAAAGTTTTTCTCACAACGACTTATTTTTCGACCGATCGTTCCTATGGCAGCTATATGCTATAGTGATCCGATTTTGATTCATTTTTCCAGAATTATGTGGAAGCATATAAAACTAACATATACCAAGATTGGGGACGCTACGATTTAAAACAAAAAAAGTTTTTCTAACTAGAACTTGTTCTTAGACCGATCGTTCCTATGGCAGCTATATGATATAGTCATCCGATCCGGCCGGTTCCGACATATTAGTTGCGTGCAGTAAAAAGAAGACTCTGTGCAAAATTTCAGCTCGATAGCTTTAAAACTGAGAGACTAGTTCGCGTAGAAACAGACAGACGGACAGACAGACGGACAGACGGACGGACGGACAAGCGGAAATGAACTCAGCTTGTTGTCCTGATCAAGAATATATATAATTTATGGGGTCGGAAATGAATATTTCTATGCGTTACAAACTTCTGGGCAAAATTAATATACACTTTTCAAGTGTATAAAAAGACCAAATTATTAAATTTAACAAAAAATATTAAATTTTTAATATTTTATAGTAATTATGAAATATATTCATATTAAATTTAAATAATTATTATATTTAACTTTAATATACTTTATAGTACTTCAAATTTTTTACATATTCAATATAAACACCATTTCATATTCAAATAAACATTTTCCAACTTTAATTTAAAAGTACCCCCCTCAAAATAAATATAGTTTCAATTTAATCTAGCAAGTTTTTTGTGGTCAAATAAGTTATGCATAACTGTAGAAACAGTACACACACAATACACAAATGAGGCTGTATAGATAACCATACAGCTGTTTCGGAAGGTTCCACTATTTTTCATCTTGGTTTGACGAACTAAAGCCAATGACACGAATGCCTTAACTGGTTGGGGAGCCCAAAACCAGCAACGTGTAAAAACCTTTAGCCATTCAAAATTTTTAAATTAACATACAAAACTATATTTTTAAGATGAGAACCTCTTAAAAGCAATATTACTCATATTTAAAAATAATACTTAACAAAGTTAAGCAATACATATTTTCGTATATTAGAAATAAATATGATTTTACTTTAATCTGAATACAGCAATATTTGATTTTAAGTGAATTTCACTTTGATTTTACTATATTCATATTAACTTCAGTGGTTAAGTATGTTTTCAGTTAAATCAAAGCGCTTTCTATTGGACTTTAATACGTTTATATTTGAATAAAAAATAATTAAAAAAAAAAAAAAAACATAATAAATAAAAATAGAACAATCTAAAAAAATTATTCTATTGTCATTAGTTATTAGAAATTATACGTATTCACAAATTTGTTAAAACTAGCTCTAACACCTTTAACATAAGTTCGTGGATATAGAAACTTTTTACAACCAATTGTGACTAACGTTAATAATAGTAGTTTACTTGTAGTTAGGATGTTTTCATGAATAAATACAAATACAAAATACAGCATAGTAAAATTAACTATGATTGTATTAATTTTTACGATTTGCTTTTTCTCTGGGTGAACACTGGTCAAAAATTTTTTATCGAAGTGTCTGCCCATTTTGATAGCTTTTTCTAAAGTATTTTCTGAGTTCAAAAATGAAAATTTTCCATTTTGTCGTTCTCCCGATATCGACGAGTTTATGTTTTTTCGTATTTTTATAAACAGATATCAAATGAACCTATAACCCGATTAAAGTTTTCTCTCCTTTTAAAGAAAGGTACAAAATGTTCCTTTGTTATTTAACATTTTATGGAACATTTAGTGGAAATACCGCGAAAATTGCAAGTTCTAAATTTAAAATGGGAAATTCGGTGGGATGCAATAATTTTTTAAATTATTATTATTCTTATTCTTACAACAGAAGTTACAACTATTTGAAATATTTTTGGAATATACCACGGTAATATTGGTTGAAAAGCAAGGATGCTATAAACAATTTTACAAAAATACCCGTTTTGCCTAAATTTTTAATTTTCTTAAAATTTCGTTTATTTTCTTGAAGTGCCATGATATATCGATAACTATAACTTAAAAATTCAATAAATCGATTTGGCTGACATTTTTCAGGGTACAAAAAGCAGCAAAGTTTTCCAAAGCTGTTGGTTACTAAAAACAATTGTGGATGATTTTAATTTTATCCAACAAACCTCGTAGAACCGCATCAGGTAATTTTGGTTCCTCGAACAGAATCATGAACCGAACTATTCAATCTTATGTATGTTCGAAGTTTATTTACTTGAACTGATTATATTATTTTATTATAGTATTTGTACACTTAATGTTTAAAGACACTGTAGTACGCTTAATATATTTGATTATGGTTTATGTATTGATTAAATTAAATATTGGCTCCAATTATAACAATTAAAGGAATTTAAAACAACGATGTGAGTGAAACGAGACCTTCCAGCAGACTGATCATTTCGTCATGTTTTCTCCCTACGCGTAAAAAATGAAACGGTGCTGCCACCTTGCAGAACATCGTAGTCAGCTAGAGTGGAGAGCTAAAACGAGTGGCCACTGCGTGTTTTTCTAGAGGGCTCTGCTGACTCTCGGATTCCCACACTTATGACCCTCCGAACGTGAACCCGAACTGCGCCCACTATTTATAGACAAAAAAATACAATACACAATACAGTATCAATGCATTGTCTGAGGAAGATGCGGGTTGGAAATCATATTCAAACTCAGGATCTTCGTTGTGGCCCAGTGGGTAGCGTGTGCCCCTGCTGTGCGGGAGGTTGTGGGTTCGATCCCGCCACGGAACATTTTATTTAAAAATTTTTCTTTAAAACTCTTACACATAAGGTCAGATTTAAAGCTGTTAACGCTCGTTGTAGAAGTATATAAGCCATTTAAAATCTTCTCAAAACTTTGCCGTTCCGATTTGCCGTTAAACTGTAGGTCCCTTTCTCTTGAGCGATAAATAAAAAAAAATTATACACAGAAAAAAAATGATATGATTTGGGACTCAATATTACATTTTTATACCCTTGCAGAGGGTATATTAAAATTGTCACGATGTTTGTAACGCATAGAAGGAAGCATCTCCGACCCCATAAACTATATATATTCTTGATCAACATGACGAGCTGAGTCTATATAGCCATGTCTGTCTGTCCGTCTGTCCGTCCGTCTGTTTCTATGCTATCTCCTCCCTCAGTTTTAAAGCTATCTTGACCAAACTTTGCAAAAAGTCTTTAAATACACATAGGCTGCACATTTGTCGGAATTGGCCGGATCGGATGACTATATCATATAGCTGCCATAGGAACGATCGGTCCAAAAACAAGTTCTAGTGAGAAAAACTTCTTTGCTTTCCATCGTAGCGTCACCAATCGTGGTATATATTAGTTTTATATGCTTCCACACAATTGTGGAAAAATTTATTAAAATCGGATGACTATAGCATATAGCTGCCATATAAACGGTCGGTTCAAAAACTAGTTCTAGTGGGAAAAACTTTTTTGTTTTCCATTGCAGAGTCACCAAACGTGGTATATATTTATTTTATATGATTCCACACATTTCTGCAAAAATGTATCAAAATCGGATGACTAAAGCATATAGCTGCTATATAAACGGTCGGTTCAAAAACTAGTTTTAGTGAGAAAAACTTTTTTGTTCTCCATCGTAGCGTCACCAATCGTGGTATATATTAGTTTCATATACTTCCACACAATTCTGGAAAAATTTATCGAAATCGGATGACTAAAGCATATAGCTGCCATATAAACGGTCGGTTGAAAAACTTGTTCTAGTGAGAAAAACTTTTTTGTTTTCCATCGTAGCGTCCTCAATCTTGGTATATATTAGTTTTATATGCTTTTACATAATTCTGAAAAAATTTATCAAAATCGGATGACTATAGCATATAGCTGCCATATAAACGGTCGGTCAAAAAACTAATTCTAGTGAGAAAAACTTTTTTTTTATCAATGGTAGCGTCTTTCAAAAACTGCAAGGGTATTTAAAACATCGGCGTAGCCGAGGCTAATATCGGCGCTACCATTGATTTCGAAAAAGTTTTTGTTATTAGAACTAGTTTAGATTAGAACTAGACCGATCGTTCCTATGGCAGCTATATGCTATAGTCATCCGATTTTAATAAATATTCCAAGAATTATGTGGAAGCATATAAAACTAATATATACCACGATTGGTGACGCTACGATGGAAAACAAAAAAGTTTTTCCCACTAGAACTAGTTTTTTGACCGATCTTTTCTATGGCAACTATATGACATAGTAATCCGATCCGGCCGGTTCCGACAAATGTGCAGCCTATATGTATTTAAAGAATTTATGCAAAGTTTGGTAAAGATATCTTCAAAACTGAGGGAGGAGATAGCATAGAAACAGACAGACGGACAGACGGACCGACGGACAGACTTCTTAAAGCTTCTTTTGGTGGCTACGCTAGGTATTGGTGTGTCCAGCCGGTGTACCTTCAGTTCTATTGTATTTTAAAATTATTGCGGTGCTTATATCTAATCCAAAAGCGAAAATAAAACTAGTTCTGTAAACTAGTTCTGTGGATTTTATGTTTCTAAATTTTTTTTTTAAAAATGGCATTTGCGCAGGGTTCGTAAAATTATTTTCATGCCATGTAAGTAACATCAATGTTAAAAATGTAAATAAAAATTATTTCCATATGAAAAAAATTATTGATGTGAAACATCTTTAATTTCGGTACGATGATTTTCTAGTAGAGCTAAAATTCATTTTGGAAATAACGCATAACGCATATTGCATATTGCTCGCTGGTATACACCAAGCAATTGCCTGGCCAACTGTAGCTACTTGCCCATGGCTACTTGACCATGGAAGTGACCATTGCCACTTGACCAATGTGGAAAAGCAGTGTTGGAGCGCAAGCAATCGCCTAGCCAACCGTGCCATTGGAATTAAATTTGGTAGTAGTAGTAATTTAGCACAGGAAAGGAATCTGGGATCAGGGATCAGCGATCTGGGATCTTGAATTTGGGATCTCGGATGGGGGATCAGGGGTCTAGGATCTGGGATCAGTGCTCTGGGATCGGGGATCTGGGATTAGGGATCAGAGATGAGGGATTTGGGATGGGGAAACTCGGAACAGGGGTCAGTGATCTGGGATCAGGGATTTTGGATCAGTGATGGGGGATCAGGGATCTGGTATCAGGGATTTTGGGTGGGCGGTCAAGGATCTGGGACACTGTTTCCAACTATGTTTTCCAAGCCATCCGTGGCATTTCCCACGGTATATATAAAATTACATCAAAGCCTCGAGAGTGTTAACCACACAAACACCTTTTTTTCCATGTTACTAATACGAGCATTTTTGCCACGCCCGTAATTTACTTGTGTGTAGCAGCTCAAGTAAATCAGCTGCCTGGTTTAAGCAAAAAATTAGAAAAGATATTTGCCACAATTTTTTCACACCTATAGTCCTATACTCAGATGAGATAAAAATGTAGTTTTTCACAATACTTCATATAAATAGAAACACTTTCAAGCAGCTTTAAAAGCAGAATACTATTGAATAGCTTTCTTATTTGCATGAAGTATTGTGAAAAACTAAATTTTTATCTCATCTGAGTTCATGCCTTATGTAAAGAATTTTTTTGATTTTTTGATTTGGTTTTTTCGTTTCATTTGTATTAGTGTGTATGTGAAAATATGGTTATTTAAATTTAGCGATTGTATGCCGACCACTGTAATATTAGATGATTTGTAACTGCAAGATGTAGAAATGTTTCTGATGTTTGTTAAGTTTGCAAAAATTCTAAACATTACTTTCTCATATTGTTGCAAAATGTTTTGCATTTCAAAGCGCTTGGATGACTTTTATTCATTTTGCTAACAACCGATTCATCTCACCTGTCCACAAGTGTCAAGTTCAACAGCTGCCCACAACTAGCCCAGAGGGGCCCTAGCCAAATGTCCTTACACCTTGCACACAAACTCACACAAATCATTTGCATAAGACTTGACTTATTAAAGGCAAGGCAAGCTCTGGCCAATGGCCATTTATCATGCATCACATCTCTCGCATACATATGGATGCTGTTAATGCAAATAGTTTTGATTTACCTGGCCCAGCATATTTGCTTAGGCAACGGCAACTGTTGGATAGCAAGAAGGCTTATGACTTTTGCCTGATGCCCACACTGGTTTAACTATTGATTCGGAATAAGGTAAGGCAAAATTCACTTTGACTGTGCCAAAGTTAAAATACACTTGCAAAAGTTCGCTCCAACTGATTTTATAGAATAAAGATCCCAGATTGTTTACTTCCAAATTTAAATATGATACCATCAAAATAAAATAAGTTTTCTTACTAAGACACATTATCTGACTAATCGTCTGTAGCTGGCAGCTGTGGGATATAGTCTCCAGCTTCCCAGCAAATAACGTTAGTCTGTTATATTTGAATCACATTTTTTAATCACAATATAAAAGTCTTATTGATGTGAAACATCTTTAATTTCGGTACGATGATTTTAATAAAATCATTTTGTAGTAGGGGTAAAATTCAATTTGGAAATAACGCATAACGCGTAACGCATAACGCATATTGCATATTGCTCACTGGTATACACCAAGCAATTGCCTGGCCGAACGTGGCTACTTGCCCATGGCTACTTGACCGTGGCCATTTGTCAATGGCCACTTGACCAATGTGGAAAAGCAATGTTGGAGCGCAAGCAATCGCCTGGCCAACTGTGCCATTTCTATTAAATTTGGTAGTAGTAGTAGTTTAGCACAGAAGAGGAATCTGGGATCAGGGATCTGGGATCTCGGATCAGGGATTTGGGATCAGGGATCTGTGATTAGGGATCTGGGATGAGGGATCTGGGATTAGGGATTTGGAATGGGGGATCAGGGGTCTGGGATCAGGAATGGGGGATCTGGGCTCACGGATCTGGGATCGGGGGTCTGGGATTAGGGATCAGAGATGTTGGATCAGAGATGTTGGATCAGGGATTTAGGATCTGGGACCAGGAATCAGGGATCTGGGTCGAGGGATCAGGGATCTGTGACCAGGGATGGGGCAACTGGGATTTAGGATGGGGGATCAGGGATCTGGGATCAAGGACTAGGGATCTGGGATTAGGGATTTGGGATGGGGGATCAGGGGTCTGGGATCAGGGATCTGGGCTCACGGATCTGGGATATAGGCTCACGGATCTGGGATCGGGGGATCAGAGATGTGGGATCAGGGATTTGGGATCAGGGATCAGGGATGGAGCAACTGGGATTTGGGATGGGGGATCAGGGATCTGGGATCAAGGAATAGGGATGAGGGATCTGGGATTAGGGAACGGTATGGGGGATCAGGGGTCTGGGATCAGGGATGGGGGATCTGGGCTCACGGATCTGGGATCAGGGATCTGGGATCAGGGATCTCGGACCAGGGAGGGGGTAACTGGGATTTGGGATGGGGGATCTGGGATCAAGGAGTAAGGATTAGGGATTTGGGATGGGGGAACAGGGATTTGGGATCTGGGCTCACGGATCTAAGATCAGGGAGCTCGGCTCAAGGATCTGGGATCGGGGGTCTGGGATTAGGGATCAGAGATGTGGGATCTGGGATTAGAGATCTGGGACCAGAGATCAGGGATCTGGTATCTGGGACTTTGTATGGTGGCTCAGGGATCGGGCGTCTGGTATCTGGGGTCAGGGATCTGGGACACTGCTTCCAACTCTGTTTTCCAAGCCAGCCGTGGCGGTTCCCACGGTATATATAACCTATTTCAATAAACATGTTTAACATCAAAGCCTCGTGAGTGTTAACCACACTCACACTTTTTTTTTATTTATAGCAGGTTATGATAAGGTACACCAAATCAATCGTTCACGCAGACCGCAAACCGATGAAGCTATAAAAAATTAAAAGGCTTTTATAGTGTGATTACACAAAAAAGACTCTGAATAAGTAATATTTTCTGAATTTTAAACAAAACTCTTTCGATAACTGTTTTTTCTAAGTAATAAAATAAAAGTCTTTAATAATTGTATTTTTTTAGATTAAACAAATGTCGTTAGTAACTGTTATTTATTACCTTTTTAATAAAAGCCTGGAAAGAACTGTCATAACATAAGTTTAATTATACAAGTCCAATAAATGCATTTAAAAACGAGAGCGTAAGTTAAAGTCGGCCCTGCTCGACTTCGATATACCCGTTACTCAGGATATAAACATATCCTAATTGTGGGAGAATTGAGTTTCTTTCTAATTTGCGGGGGAGGCAACTCTACTATAGCTCATCTGATCAGGAAATGATGTATGGCTGATCGAATGGTAATAATTATTAAAATGTCTAGAGGGTTCAAACAATCTATTTTCAAAATTGTGGGTGATATGAGGTATTTTTTAAATTGCGGGGGCGTGAACTTTTCTATCGTTCATCTGATCAGGAAACGATGTATGGCGGATCGATAGGTAGTGATGATTAAAATATATGTCTAGAGGGTTCGAATTATCTACTTTTAAAATTGTGGGAGATATGAGGTATTTTTCTAATGGCGGGGGTGGCAACTCTACTATCGTTCATCTGATCGAAAAATGATGTATGGCTGATCGATAGGTAATAATTATTAAAATATATGTCTAGAAGGTTCAAACAATCTATTTTCAAAATTGTGGGAGATATGAGGTATTTTTCAAATTGCGGGGGTGTCAACTCTACTATAGTTCATCTGATCGAAAAATTATGTATGGCGGATCGATAGGTAATGATGATTAAGATATATGTCTAGAAGGTTTGAACAGTCTATTTTCAAAATTGTGGGAGATATGAGGTTTTTTTCAAATTGCGGGGGCGGGAGGGGGCGTGGCAAAAATTTGAAACAAACTTGATCTGCCTGCAAACAATACAAGTCTACACTGAAAATTTGGTAGCTCTAGCTCTTATAGTCTCTGAGATCTAGGTGTTCATACGGACAGACGGACAGACGGACGGACGGACAGACGGACAGACGGACAGACGGACATGTCTATATCGACTCGGCTATTGGTGCTGATCAAGAATCTATATACTTTATGGGGTCGGAAATGCTTCCTTCTGCCTGTTACATACATTTGCACGAACTTAGTATACCCTTTTTACTCTACGAGTAACGGGTATAAAAATATTTTTTTTAACCAACAACAATATTGTTATCAAGGACGACTTTCGTTACTGCATTAGTAACAACGATGTTTGATGGTCTAAATCAGGGAATAATACCGTTACCGGAACCGGAACCGAAACCGTTCACCGAAATAAACCGTTTAAAGCTAGGTACAGGTATCGAAACTGGAACCGATATTAAAACATTTTTGAGAACCGAAAACCGTTATAACAGGAACCGAATAAACCGAAACTATATCGAAACGGTCATACTGGTATTGTTTCGGTTTCTTATGATTTATTTTATTGATTTATGATTATTTCAATTACGCATTTCCACTCGTAAAATAGCAATATGTACAGTGTACATTGTGCACAGTCTCAGATTTTAGTAATTCGAATGAATATTAAAGATTATCCAGAATCATACTCTCTTTTTAAGATATATAAGGTTTAGAAAAAAATTTCTAAAAAGCGGCAAAACTTTTTAAACTTTTTACTTAGGCAAATATTATCCCTTTAATTAAAAGTGAAGGATTTCTAAGTTTTAAAAAAATGCTCACTTGAATATAAAAATGTTAGAAAAATGATAGTGTAAATTAAAGAATTGAAGTTTCTGGACTGGACTTTATTAAAATTTCGCCATAAAAAAACTCAGTTTAAATTATTCGCAAAATGTATTGTAAGAAAAAGCTAACTCAGATTTTATGTTTCAGTCTGTTTTTGTGATTTTTAGAGCTGATATACCCCTTTGAGTATTTTACCAGTAGAGCAGTGGTCTTATAGTATGGGTTCAAATCTATCCAAATCGCTTAAGATCTCTATTTTTAGAGCCGATTATTTTGAACCATTATAAGAAATATTTGTCAGTTTTATGAGAAATGGCCCTAAGTAGAGTTTTTCTGGGCGACATACGAATTCCTTAATTTTAGGTTTTTATACACTTGAAAAGTGTATATTAATTTTGCCCAGAAGTTTGTAACGCATAGAAATATTCATTTCCATCCACATAAACTGTATATATTCTTGATCAGGACGACGAGCTGAGTTCAATTCCGTCTGTCCGTCCGTCCGTCTGTCCGTCTGTCTGTTTCTACGCGAACTAGTCTCTCAGTTTTAAAGCTATCGAGCTGAAATTTTGCACAGAGTCTTCTTTTTACTGCATGCAACTAATATGTCGGAACCGGCCGGATCGGATGACTATATCATATAGCTGCCATAGTAACGATCGGTCTAAGAACTAGTTCTAGTTAGAAAACTTTGTTGTTTTCCATCGTAGCGGCACAAATCTTGGTGTATGTTAGTTTTATATGCTTCCACATAATTGTGAAAAAATTTATCAAAATCGGATGACTATATCATATAGCTGCAATATAAAGGGTCGGTCAAAAAACTAGTTCTAGTGGGATTAACTTTTTTGTTTTTCATCGTAGCGTCACCAATCGTAGTATATATTAGTTTTATATGCTTCCACACAATATCGAAAAAATTTATCAAAATCGGATGACTATATCATATAGCTGCCATAGGAACGATCGGTCGGAAAATAAGTTTTAGTGAGAAAAACTTTTGATGTGAAACATCTTTAATTTCGGTACGATGATTTTAATAAAATCATTTTATAGTAGGGGTAAAATTCAATTTGGAAATAACGCATAACGCGTAACGCATAACGCATATTGCATATTGCAAATCGTTCACTGGTATACACCAAGCAATGGCCTGGCCAACCGTGGCTACTTGCCCATGGCTACTTGACCATGGCCATTTGTCAATGGACACTTGACCATGGCCACTTTACCAATCTGGAAAAGCAATGTTGGAGCGCAAGCAATCGCCTGGCCAACTGTGCCATTTCAATTAAATTTGGTAGTAGTAGTAGTTTAGCACAGCAGAGGAATCTGGGATCAGGGATCTGGGATCTTGGATCAGGAATTTGGAATGGGGGATAGGGGACTGGGATCAGGGATCTGGGCTCACGGATCTGGGATCAGGGATCTGGGATTAGGGACTTGGAATGGGGGATCAGGGGTCTGGGATCAGGGATGGGTGATCTGGGATCGGGGGTCTGGGATTAGGGATCAGAGATGTGGGATCAGGGATTTGGGATCAGGGATCTGGGACCAAGGATCTGGGACCAGGGATCAGAAACCAGCGATGGGGCAACTGGGATTTGGGATGGGGGATCAGGGATCTGGGATCAGGGATCAAGGAATAGGGATGAGGGATCTGGGATTCAGGATGGGGGATCAGGGGTCTAGGATCAGGGATGGGGGATCTGGGCTCCCGGATCTGGGATCGGGGGTCTGGGATTAGGGATTAGGGATCAGAGATGTGGGATCAGGGATTTGGGATCAGGGATCTGTGATCAGGGATCTGGGATCAGGGATCTGGGACCAGGAATCAGGGATCTGGGACCAGAGATGGGGCAACTGGGATTTGGTATGGGGGATCAGGGATCTGGGATCAAGGATCAGGGATGTGGGATTAGAGACTTGGGATGGGGGATCAGGAATCTGGTCTCACGGATCTGGTATCGGGGGTCTGGGATCGGGGGCTGGAATTAGGGATCAGAGATGTAGGATCAGGGATTTGGGATCAGGGATCTGGGACCAGGGATCAGGGATCTGGGACCAGGGATGGGGCAACTGGGATTAGGGATGGGGGATCAGGGATCTGGGATGGGAGATTTGGGATCTGGGATCGGGGGTCTGGGATTAGGGATCAGAGATGTGGGATCAGGGATTTGGGATCAGGGATCTGGGACTAGGAATCAGGGATCTGGGACGAGGGATCAGGGATCTGGGATCAGGAATGAAGCAACTGGGATTTGCGATGGGGGATCAGTGATCTGGGACCAAGGATGGGGCAACTGGGATTTGGGATGGGGGATCGGGGATCGGGGATCTGGGATCAAGGAATAGGGATGAGGGATTCGGGATGGGGGATCAGAGGTCCGGGATCTGGGATGGGGGATCTGGGCTCGCGGATCTGGGATCAGGGATCTGGGCTCACGGATCTGGGATCGGGGGTCTGGGATTAGGGATCAGAGATGTGGGATCTGGGATTAGGGATCTGGGACCAGAGATCAGGGATCTGGTATCTGGGATTTCGTTTGGGGGCTCAGGGATCGGGCGTTTGGTATCTGGGGTCAGGGATCTGGGACACTGCTTCCAACTCTGTTTTCCAAGCCAGCCGTGGCGTATCCGACGGTATATATAAACTTTTTTAATAAACATGTTTCACATCAAAGCCTCGTGAGTGTTAACTACACTCACACCTTTTTTTTTTTCCATCGTAGCGTCACTAATCTTAGTATATGATAGTTTTATATGATTTCACATAATTCTGCAAAAATGTATCAAAATCGGATCACTATAGCATATAGCTGCCATAGAAACGGTCGGTCAAAAAACAAGTTCTAGTGAGAAAAACTTTTTTGTTTTCCATCGTATCGTCACCAATCTTGGTAGATATTAGTTTTAAATGCTTTTACAAATTTTTAAAAAAATTTATAAAAATCGGATGACTATAGCATATAGCTGCCATAGGACCGATCGGTCGGAAAATGTGTTTTACTAAGAAAAGTTTTTTTATGGAATTATATTTTTATTATCAATGATTTAAAATTTTTTAATATCTGATATCTATATCCTATATATATTTAACTGGTTAAATCAGTTGGAGTAAAGTTTTTCAAGTGTATTAAAACTTCGGCACAGTCGAAGTTAGCTTTGCCTTCTCGTTTTTTCTGAGAGTAGACAGAAGCGGAATTGTTCGTCCAAAAATAAAAAAGGCTAGAAATCGGTATATTTAAAAAAAGTTTTTCTAATGCCATATTCTAAGAAAACAATTTTTTAGTTCTAATACATCCATTAATTTTTTGAATATCTTGAAAGAATATATATTTATTGATATAAAAAAAAAAGATTATTGTACCGGTATACCGAAATAAAAATCTGAGTACCGTATCGGAACCGAAAACCGAAATATACTGAAAACCGATATAGAACCTTTAACCGATATTCTCATTTCGGTATGTACCGGAACCGGTACTGGAACCGATATTCGTTTCGGGATTAGTCCCTGGTCTAAATTCTTGTTTTCTTCGTAAACATAGCATACTTAAAAGGGCTACTATGCATCAGCCTAGTAATATAATGTTTCTTAAAAGTTGCTGCAAGGTCATCTTGCGGTCTTTACGAACAACTGTGCTTGCTTGTATCAACAAGCGGACATTATGTTGCAAGTCTGCATTGATAAAAATAAGGTTAAGTTCTCGATAATGAAATTTCGCAAAAAGTATGCAAAAGTACGCATTGAGATAAAGTGCATCGGATGCAGAATTGATGACTCAACAAGCTACAAAAAGTCTTAGACCTAACAAATTTTAACTCTTTTTTTTGCCAATTTAAATTTTGTTCACATATTTATTTTTGTGAAATGCCTTACCAAAACCCACGATTATTTGGACAACACGATTAATTTCTACAGACCAATGTGGTATGGTATGGTATAAGAATAAGGTACAAACCACACTGATGGACTCCATCAAAAACATTTGACCATTATTTCACTTTGTATTACATTTTAACAATTTTTACCATGGCTGCATTAAGTAAACATTTCTGTTATGTAACATTGAGAATTTATGAAGTAATGGCCAAAAAAAATGTTTGGACTTGAACACTTTTGAAAATGACTTTCTTCCTGGAAAATGAAAATATTTCCTTTAGTGGAATGACACAATTTTTGTTTCCTTTGTTTACATCTAGGCCAGATTTTTCAATGTCTTTAGCGTTCTTGTAACTTGTTCCGAACCCTATATTTGGTTTGGTTAAATAAAGAAAATGCAACCCTGGTATGAAATCACACGCAAGGGTACAGGATATTCCTTAGTTGGGGCACTCGACTGCAGCGCTCTTGTTTGTTATTATTGTAAAATTAGCTAAAGTCCGTTCACATTTTTGTAACCATTTAATTATTAAATTTGTCTTTGGTTAAGAAAATGGCTTTACTTGTACTATTAAAAACAGCCAAACTTAAAATATATTAAAAAAATAATAATTTTAAGCGAATTGAACAATCTGTGAGTCGTTTTAAAGCCACTGTAAATGACAATTCGAATCTCTGGTTATGGCAATTTATTTGTATTGCAGTGCAAAACGATAATTTTTATTGACACAAAACGTCACCTGAGGGAACTTTGTGGTCTTTTTGGATGCAAGTGCATTTGAAGTTTAATTGATTGAATTTTGATTAACATTGGCCATAATTGAATTTTCGGTTGGCTTTCCTTTGTGTGTGGCCTGCTGTTATTTGCTTAATTAGATTTATGTGGATTGATAATCGAGTTAGTTATGTGGCTCGGTTTTGCCTGCAAAATAAATTGACAATAGTGAGTTGTGATGCTGGTAATCGAACTGTCCAAAAAGAGAACGCAGTGTCCGACACCAAAACCGGCCTGTCAGGTGAAAGTCTGCTGAAATGTGCACAAAGCAGCAGAAAAGCGTAGAAGGAAATTGTCAAGTGAACGCACACAAACACACGAAAAAAGCTGGCAATGAAATGAATAATGTATGCGCCTCCTTCACACACCTCCCGCTTTTATGCACAAATTACCTGTCACTTGTGCTTATGCATGTGTGTAGTAGTGCACACTCACACACATATGCGAAATGCCTGCTGGCTGAAAGTTTTTTTTTTCTTTTTGTTTTGGAGGTGCTCTACCATAAATCTGCACCCAGAGAGGCGGCTGAATTTATGGCCCACATTTACTGGCTCTGCCTCTCCCTCCCGCTCTCACTGGGCAACTGTGCGTGCAAACGCTTAATTAACACGCAATCATCAAAATGTGCACACTGACACCCCCACCACCGTCAAAAATCCATATCCAAATATAAGCCAATTATTTTAGCCTTTGGCGCTTACTGTTGGCCAATTAATATGAGTAATATTACATAAAAAGGCCCTTAGTCGGGCTAAAAGTGGAGGCCTGGCAAGTGTGTTCAGTGTGCTCCATCAATTGGTTCCTTGAATCCATTAATAATGCTCAAGTTGGGCTATTGAAACTAATCAACTTAATCATTGAGCTAACACACACACACATATTGTATGGCAATTTCAACAAAAGCGACACCAGACGGTGTTTGATAAGAAGCACTTGATGCAATCGAGTAGCATTGACTTCGTCAAAGGGGATGGGCAACTGCCCAGAATTATTAAGTCTCAAATCAGATTTTAAATTGAGGATATTTGTTTATTGGCATATTGAAAAAGTTGAATCAATTAGATACAATACTTACAATGCTATACACAAGGTGTATAAAATATGGTGCGGCATTTATTCAAGAGCTTTTATTTCATTGCTTACATATTGTCGGTGTTTAGCAAACACTTGGCCTTCACGGTTGTTCCACATACATACAAACAAACAAACAATGAGTGTGCATTCTCAAGTGACACATGAAATCTTTTAGTTTGCCTATGACACTCGAGGCGTCCGGTACCTCCGCGCTTGATCGACACGCAAAAATTGGGGTGCACTCAGACACACACACACACACTCCTCACAATATTAGACGTCAGAAGTGACAGTTCAATTTTTTTGACCACAATATTTTAATTCAATAAAGGGAACTCCAGATTGCCAGAAAAACATTGGTTTATTGAATTTGGTCGATTGCTTTATATTTTACAGAGTATTGAAGATGAATAATTTTCAGGGAATCAAACCGAATCGAATTTCGGTTCCGGTTCCGGTACTGGTACGTATCGAAACTAATGTTTCGGTAAAAGGTTCTGTTTAGGTTCTAGTTTATTTCGGTATTCGGTTCCGTATCGGTACCTTGGTTTTTATTTAAACATTTTAAACTAATTACTGTTCGTCTAGCCATGCTGAATACGTGTTGATAAGCCACAGTCATATCTTAGTTTCCGTTTCGAAGAAATTACGGAAAAAGCATATTTTCCATTTTTTGAACTATTTGAATTTTTGGATGGCACACTTTCCATAAGTTGATGGGTTTATGAAGCCTATTTGATAGTAAACATGTCAATGCAACTGAGAAAAATCAAACACGCAGTAAAAGTAAAGTCAAAAGAGGGAAAAATGACCTCTGAAGTCAAGTTTGCACTTGCACAGATAAAGTGCACATTTGTAATTTTTTGCTAACGTTTACCCTGCGTTTTACCCTGAAGAAATCCCTGATTGAAGCAATAAAAATGAAATAACAAAAACAAAAACTCAGAACTGAAACTGTACCGGTAAAATGTTTCGGTTCTTTTCGGTCATTTCGGTTCCAAAAATAACGGTTTCGAAATACCGGTACTCAAAAAATATATAATAACGGTTCCGGTTCTGGTTCTGAGTTTCAATCGGTTCTTTTCGGTATACGGTTCCGGTTTGACACCCTGATAATTTTTTTTAACATTTGAATTTGTGATTTTTTGGGTTTTCAATGTCATCTTTGGGAGCGTATAAAAACCAATCGGATATTTCGATTTGAATTTGGTGAATTTTACACAATATTTGATAAAAATTATATTTTTATTAAAATTAGTTAATTTAGTAGTCTAATAACTTGGGTTCAAAAAATCGAAAATTTTGTTTGCTTAATTTGAAAGTACAATGTTATACCGAGTTTCCTAGAGCGCCTCGGAGTTTTTCTCAAAAAATTGTCTTTCTTGTCGGCCCGGGTCCTAACTTTTATTACACTTGAAAAGTGTATATTAATTTTGCCCAGAAGTTTGTAACGCATAGAAATATTCATTTCTGACCCCATAAACTATATATATTCTTGATCAGGACGACGAGCTGAGTTCATTTCCGCATGTCCGTCCGTCCGTCTGTCTGTCCGCCTGTCTGTCTGTCTGTTTCTACGCGAACTAGTCCCTCAGTTTTAAAACTATCGAGCTGAAATTTTGCATAGAGTCTTTCTTTTTACTGCACGCAACTAATATGTCGGAACCGGCCAGATCGGGTGACTATATCTTCTAGCTGCCATAGAAACGATCGGTCGAAAAATAAGTCTTTGTGAGAAAAACTTTTTCGATTTCTATCATAGAGTCTCCAATCGTAGTATATATTTGTTTTATATGTTTCCACATCATTCTGAAAAATTGTATCAAAATCGGATGACTATAGCATATAGCTGCCATATAAACGGTCGGTCAAACAACTACTTCTAAGAGAAAAACTTTTTGTTTTTTATCGTAGATTCCCCAATCTTGGTATATAATAGTTTTATATGCTTTCACATAATTTTGAAAAAATTGATCAAAATCGGATGACTATAGCATATAGCTGCCATAGGACCGATCGGTCGGAAAATGTGTTATGCTAAGAAAAGATTTTTTTTTGGTATCAAATTTTTATTATCAATGATTTAAAAATTTTAAATATTTGATATCTATATCCTATATATATTTTACCGGTTAAATCAGTTGGAGTAAAGTTTTTCAAGTGTATTAAAACTTCGGCACAGTCGAAGTTAGCTTTGCCTTCTCGTTTTGTTTTTATACCCGTTACTCGTAGAGTAAAAAGGGTATACTAAGTTCGTGCAAATGTATGTAACAGGCACAAGGAAGCATCTCCGACCCCATAAAGTATATATATTCTTGATCAGCATCAATAGCCGAGTCGATATAGACATGTCCGTCTGTCCGTCTGTCCGTCTGTCTGTCTGTCCGTCTGTCTGTCTGTCCGTCCGTCTGTATGAACACCTAGATCTCAGGAACTATAAGAGCTAGAGCTACCATATTTTCAGTGTAGACTTGTATCTTCTGCACGCAGATCAAGTTTGTTTCAAATTTTTACCACGCCCCCTCCCGCCCCCGCAATATAAAAAAACCGCATATCTCCCACAATTTTGAAAATAGCTTGTTCGAACCTTCTAGACATATATTTTAATCATCATTACCTATCGATCCTCCATACATCATTTTTCGATCAGATGAACAATAGAAGAGTTGCCACCCAAGCAATTTGGAAAATACTTCATATCTCCCACAATTTGGGCATGTTGTGATCTAATAAAATATTCTAAAATAAACTATACCCTGGGTAACGGGTATATCGAAGTCGAGCAGGGCCGACTTCAACTTACGCTCTCGGTTTTTTAAAGATATGCGCCTGCGCCGAACTGGCTTATAACCTGAACTAGAACTTGCTAGAAGTTTATACACTCAGACAAAAATTAGGAATTTTATTTACTTAAATCAAGTACAAACAATGCCATTATAAATTCAAGTAAGTCTGTGATTGATTTAGACAGTGTTGTTCTTAAAATTTGATGATGGTTGTAACCTTATTATACCCTTGCAGAGGGTATATTAAAATTGTCACGATTTTTGTAATGCAGTGAAGGAAGCATTTCCGACAACATAAAGTATATTCTTGATCAGCATGACGAGCTGAGTTCATTTCCGTTTGTCCGTCTGTCCGTCCGTCCGTCTGTTTCTATGCTATCTCCTCCCTCAGTTTCAAAGCTATCTTGACCAAACTTTGCAAAAAGTTTTTAAATACAAATACGCTGCACATTTGTCGGAATCGGCCGGATCGGATGACTATATCATAAAGCTGCCATAGGAACGATCGGTCCAAAAACTTGTTCTTGTGGGAAAAACTTTTTTGTTTTCCATCCTAGCGTCACCAATCATAGTATATATTAATTTTATATGATTCCACACAATTCTGGAAAAATTTATCAAAATCGGATGACTATAGCATATAGCTGCAATATAAACGGTCGGTCCAAAAACTAGTTCTACTACTTCCACACAATTCTAGAAAAATTTATCGGAATCGGATGATTATAGCATATAGCTGCCATAGGAACGATCGGTCTAAAAAGTAATTCTAGTGAGAAAAACTTTTTTTGATCAATGGTAGCGCGTTTCAAAAACTGCAAGGGTATTTAAAACATCGGCGTAGCCGAGTTAGCCTTCTATTTTTATACACTTGAAAAGTGTATATTAATTTTGCCCAGAAGTATATATTCTTATATTCTTGATCAGGACGACGAGCTGAGCTCAATTCCGTCTGTCCGTCCGTCCGTCTGTCTGTCCGTCTGTCCGTCTGTCTGTCTGTTTCTACGCGAACTAGTCCATCAGTTTTAAAGCTATCGAGTTGAAATTTTGCACAGAGTCTTCTTTTTACTGCACGCAACTAATATGTCGGAATCGGCCGGATCGGATGACTATATCATATAGCTGCCATAGGAACGATCGGTCTAAGAACTAGTTTTAGTTGAAAAAACTTTTTTGTTTTTCATCGTAGCGTCTTCAATCTTGGTATATATTAGTGTTATTTGCTTCCACACAATTCTAGAAAAAGTTATCAAAATTGGATGACTATAGTATTGTACATATGTGCATAGTACAGTATATAGCTGCCATATAAACGGTCGGTCAAAAAACTACTTCTAGTGAGAAAAACTTTTTTGTTTTCTATCGTAGCATCACTAATCGTGGTATATATTAGTTTTATATACTTTCATATAAATTTGAAAAAATTTATCAAAATCGGATGACTATAGCATATAGCTGCCATAGGACCGATCGGTCGGAAAATGAGTTTTACTAAGAAAAGTTTTTTTTTATGTTATCAAATTGTTATTATCAATGATTAAAAAGTTTTAAATATCTGATATCTATATCCTATATATATTTTACCAGTTAAATCAGTTGGAGTAAAGTTTTTAAAGTGTATTAAAACTTCGGCACAGTCGAAGTTAGCTTTGCTTTCTCGTTTTTTTCTTAAATTAAGCAATCAATCTTAAATTTAAAAAAATTAAAGTAAGAATGAAATATTATTAGAATTATGTAAAAGAATTCCATCTTAAAGGCCTATTCTCAGAAGACATAAATTTTATTTTCGTCGCAATACTTCGAATAAATAGAAACACTATTGTAGAGCTTTGAAATCTGAGTACTTTTGAACAGCTGTCTTATTTATATGAAGCATAGTGACAAAAATAAAATGTATGTCATCTGAGATGAGGCCTTAAAGTACTACGAAATATCCTGTACCCTTGCTTTTGTGTAATTTACGACAACTCAAAAAATTGTGGGTCTGAAAATTTAAAACAAACTCGATCTGCTTATGGTATACTTTCGCTTTCATTCCAAAGCACGTCTCTGAGATCGACCAGATCATACAAGCAGACGGACATTAGCAAGTCTACTCACCGTTGACACACTGATCAAGAATATATATACTTTATAGGGTCCGGGAATGTTCCCTTATGTCTGTTACATCATTTGCACAACTTCATGATACCCTTTTTACCCATTTTTTGAAAAGTGTATATTAATTTTGCCCAGAAGTTTGTAACGCATAAAAATATTCATTTCCGACCCCATAAACTATATATATTCTTGATCAGGACGACGAGCTGAGTTCATTTCCGCTTGTCCATCCGTCCGTCTGTCTGTTTCTACGCGAACTGGTCTCTCAGTTTTAAAGCTATCGAGCTGAAATTTTGCACAGAGTCTTCTTTTTACTGCACGCAACTAATATGTCGGAACTGGCCGGATCGTATGACTATATCATATAGCTGCCATAGGAACGATCGGTCTAAGAACTAGTTCTAGTTAGAAAAACTTTTTTGTTTTCTATCGTAGCGTCACTAATCTTGGTATATGTTAGTTTAATATGCTTCCACATAATTCTGGAAAAATGTATCAAAATCGGATCACTATAGCATATAGCTGCCATAGGAATGATCGGTCGAAAAATAAGTCTTTGTGAGAAAAACTTTTTTGATTTCCATCGTAGCGTCTCCAATCCTAGTATATATTTGTATTATGTGTTTTCACACAATTCTGAAAGAATTTATCAAAATCGGATGACTATAGCATATAGCTACCATATAAACGGTCGGTCAAAAACCTACTTAAGTTAGGTTAGGTTAGGGCGGTTGCTGAAGGGGGGAGACCCTTCAACACACTTAGGCCATTGAGTTGGCCCGTTGTGATGCCGCTAGCGGACTCTTTCCGCATCCATTCCTCCTATTTGTGGGGACTTAAATTTTTTACAACTTATTTATATAGTTCCATTATTGTAGGAACATATTATGGGGCTAGGTCCATCCTGATGCCTGTATGAATCCTGAGATTTGTCTTGGGGATATGACCGAGAGTTCGGAAATATCGGTTAGGAAGTATGAGCCTAGGAATTTTTTCTTCGACGACTTAGAGCAGGGCACGAGCAGAAAAAGTGTGTGGTAGATTCCACTTCTTCCTCGTCCCTACAGCTTCTGCATATTATTCACATGTTTCGAACATGTCAAATGACAATCAATTCGCCTTAAAAAAAAACGGGGCACTATAAAGGCCTACTAGATTATCAGGTCATCATGCTTTGAAAATTGAAAACCTGGCCTTAGATTAAGGTTAGTTAAATAACTATTTTGCTTGGTACATTTCAATTAGTCTCCAAGTTAGGACAACCGCAAGCGAAAGCCTTTGCTTCTGCCTTTTTCTTTTATATTTCGGTCTCACCCCTTCACCTTGCCCTATAATTCGTTGTCTTTCAGCCTGAAGCACGTGACCCAAACTAAGTAGCAAAAAAGCGGCCATCAGCTTTGCTAAGGCTTTTACACCCAAAAAAATAAAATGAAAAAAAAAAAAACTTTTGTGTAGGAGAGAGATCGAAAAAGTTTTAAGCTTTTGCACCCGGCCATGTTACAGTTTTGTTTATTCGGGTGTAGTTCACCGTTTAGTTTTCCCTTCGGTCCGGCTCACTGTATTACTTTAATGTGAAAAGTTTAATGAGTATGTAAATATTTATTGTTGTGCAATTTGCGAGTTGGCCACGCGCCGAGTGCCAAAAAATTGTGCGCAAACATTTAATTAAGCAAAATATTTACCAATTTGGGCAACAACACCTCCCACAAACTGCTGAGCTGGACAGACAACAATTGAGGTTTACATTTTAGTTTGGAATTACAAGAACAGGGGAAACTGTTGGCCCAGAGATAAATGGTCTCATACTCAGCCAGGCAGCAAACTTTTGTCAATCCAACAAAAGCCACAAGCTCATCCAAACAATGACCAAAGAGTTTCACCAGTGTCAGCTTCCTCTTTCTTTATGTGAAATTTTGTTTGCAAATGCCGAGCACATAGTTTGGACATTCAATTGCAAACATTTGGTGGTCAGCAAGAATTTTTAGGAAAATTGAGTAACCCGGTACAGCAGATACGTTTAAAGGCCAAAAAGGTACTCAGATGGCGTTTCCATGTAAGTGTGGTGGTGAGCTCTACTTGTTTTTATTTGCACAAAATCCTGAGAGTTCCGGACATTTTGAGGAGTTCGATTTAAGTTTAAACAGTTCTTGGATTTATATATATTACCATGAATGGTTTGAGTGAATCTACTAATAAGATTGTGTAACTGAGCTGGCTTGTAAAATGAACTCTTGCATATGACAGAGTAAGACCGACACTGACGAATTATGAGAAATCAACAACATCAACTTGAACTGTCACTGGCCTATGCACTTGGGTTAATGAATTGAAAAATTCCCGGTTTGTAGTTAAACCAAATCTACTCACAAACAAATTATTCTGGTCCCAAGCTCAATCCTATGTTATCAGAAAGTCATACAAAATTTCAGAGATTATAGATGATATATACTATCATCAAATGATAAAAAGTTTTACTAACATTACATGTACTTTTAATATAAACATTAAAATTAAGTTGGCTGACTGAACGCACAGTGCCCCCGAATATATGAAAATGGTTGTTATGTGTATACATAAACATCTCCGCCATTTATACGATCCGACTTTTCTGAAAAGTTTACAGATTATAGATTTTTAGCATATACATTACACACCGAAAAAAATCCGTTGTAAATGTACCGAAAACCGTGTTTTTATACCCGTTACTTGTAGAGTAAAAAGGGTAAACTAAGTTCGTGCAAATGTATGTTACAGGCAGAAGGAAGCATCTCCGACCCCATAAAGTATATATATTCTTGATCAGCATCAATAGCCGAGTCGATTTAGACATGTCCGTCTGTCCGTCTGTCCGTCTGTCCGTCTGTCCGTCCGTCCGTCCGTCCGTCCGTCCGTCTGTCCGTATGAACACCTTGATCTCAGAGACTATAAGAGCTAGAGCTACCATTTTTTCAGTGTAGACTTGTTTTGCCTGCACGCAGATCAAGTTTGTTTCAAATTTTTGCCACGACCTCTCCCGCCCCCGCAATATGAAAAAACCTCATATCTCCCACAATTTTGAAAATAGATTGTTCGAACCTGCTAGACATATATTTTAATCATCAATACTTATCGATTCGCCGTACAACATTTCCCGATCAGATGAGCTATAGTAGAGTTGCCACCCCCGCAATAAAGAAAAAAACTTATATTCTTAAATATTCTTAAATAAACCTTACCCTGAGTAACGGGTATATCGAAGTCGAGCTGGGCCGACTTCAACTTACGCTCTTGTATACACTTGAAAAGTGTATATTAATTTTGCCCAGAAGTTTGTAACGCTTAGAAATATTATTTTCCGACCCCATAAACTATATATATTTCTGATCAGGACGAGGAGCTGAGTTCAATTCCGTATGTCCGTCTGTCTGTCCGTCTGTCTGTTTCTACGCGAACTAGTCCCTCAGTTTTAAAACTATCGAGCTGAAATGCACAAAGTCTTCTTTTTACTGCACGCAACTAATATGTCGGAACCGGCCTGATCGGATGACTATATCATATAGTTGCCATAGGAACGATTGGTCTAAGAACTAGTTCAAGTTAGAGAAACTTTTTTGTTTTCCATCATAGCTTATCTTCGTATATGTTAGTTTTATATGCTTCCACATAATTCTGGAAAAATGTATAAAAATCGGATAACTATAGCATATAGCTCCCATAAAAACGGTCGGTCAAAAAACTACTTCTAGTGAGAACAATTTTTTTGTTTTCTATCGTAGCGTCCCCAATCTTGGTATATATTAGGTTTATATGCTTTCACACAATTTTGAAAAAAATTTTCAAAATCGGATGACTATAGCATATAGCTGCCATCGGTCGAAAAATATGTTTTACTAAGAAAAGTTTTTTTTTATGGTATCAAATTTTTATTATCAATGATTTCAAAATTTTAAAAATGTGATATCTATATCCTATAAATATTTTTCCGGTTAAATCAGTTGGAGTAAAGTTTTTCAAGTGTATTAAAACTTCGGCACAGTCGAAGTTAGCTTTGCCTTCTCGTTCGATCTCAATAGTAGGGTAAGGCCGTTATACTCTGTACCGTAGGTACAAAGAGTATATTGGGTTTGTGCAAATGTATGTAACAGCTAGAAGGAAGCATCTCCGACCCTAAAAATTATATATATTCTTGATCAGCACCAAAAGCCGAGTCAATATAGCCATGTCCGTCTGTCCGTATGAACGCTGAGATCTCAGAGATGGTAAGAGATAGAGGTTTAAAGAGTATGGAACATTTAATTCTTATACTTGCAGGCAGATCAAGTTTAGTTTTGATTTTTTCCACGCCACCTGCCTTCCCCGCAAATTGAAAAACTTAATATCTTCCACAATTTTGGAGTTTGGTTGTTCGAACCTTTTAGACATATATTCTACTCATCATTACTTATCGAGCCCCTATACATCGTTGACCAACTTTCTTACTTGTTTATACTGAGAACGGGGGATTAAGGTAAGAACGCTATTATTGAGACCGGACGTTTTGCGTTTAAGAACCATCCGGTCTTATTATTGGCATTTTATTATTCGATTCAATTGAATAGAATATTGTCAAAACCACTTATATTAACCACCATTTGGATATTTTTCACTTATGAATAAGTATTTTAAAAGTGTAACATAAAATTGGTAGAGTAAAAGTGTTGTCTTCTCAAAATCCCTTTTTGTCTGGCCCTAAAAGGAAAAACAAACTAAGCTCTTGGCCAACTGGCTGCATTCATTCAAAACATGGTCAGAGTTTTACTAACTAACACTCTGGCACATTTTGCCCACAATAAACATTGACATGCACTTAAAAACTTTGTCGACAACTGCATAAATAAACCACGAAAAGGCCTTGGTGTAACTAACGCCCAACGTGGATACAACCGAACGGTTCCTTCACACCGAAAATCAGAAGCAGACATTAGCCACAAGATTTACGACAGGCGTTTTGTGTTATTTTCTTTTCATGTGTGTGTGTGTGTTTTGTGTGCGTGTGTGAAAATGCAATTTAGCAAGGCTTCGGAAAAATGGCTGCAAATTACAAATTACGACTGTTGGATGGAAGAAGGAAACGAGACACGCACCTGAACACCAAAGTTTATTAGCTACTCAAAGTTGTCGACTGTGATCATAAAACAGGCCACTAAGCGCGTGGAAATTGTCGCGAACCCCAGCAGTTTGCATAATTTGGAAAGTCACTAAATTCGAAAGACACAAGGACAGAGAGGGGAGACAAAGTGGTGCGCTCTTTTTGGCTTGCCGCACTTCGAATACGTAATTAATTGACGGCAGCCTTTGTTGGCATTTCTAATTGACAGTGAAAACTCAATATCCCAAGACAATAATGTAAGAAAAGGTTAGTAATTGTAGTCAAAATCACTAGTTTTAATGCCTTTTAAGGTGCCAATTTAATTGTTTAATTACTCGAATCATAAGCAATTCGAGGGAATTAACATCATTTTGGTGGCCCAATAATCGAAAAAACAATCGGAATAAATAGAAAATTTAGGTAATTTAAAATTGGGAAAGTTCATCATTTGTATTGCATTTGTGGGTTTTTAACGGATTAAAAATTAAAAACAAAACTTTTGCTTACAAATTATTATATTTTTCGTTATATATTGGTTCCCTACTTTTAGTTTACTTTGTCAGAATAGGCGATCAGAGGAATGACTTGATAAATAATATGGGGACTCTGCATCATTCAATGGTATTCCGTCGTGGTCGTAATGGTCAATAAAATTCATAAAATAATATGGAACGATCGGAGAATGAAAGTTCGTGAGGTGTCCGAGCCAGGGAGTCAAACTCAGAACCATAAATTTTTAAAACCGACATGACCGATTAGAACAGAAACATTGCACCGGTACAGTTTCGGTTCAGAGAATTTGTTTATTTCAGTTTTGTAGTTTCAGGGTTTTCCCTGTGTATTTAACTCTGATAGATTAGAAACGAGAAGGCAAAGCTAAATTCGACTGTGCCGCTGTTTTAATACACTTGCAAAAGTTCACTCCAACTAATTTATGCGGTAGAAAATATATAGGATATATATAGGATTTTTTCTTACTAGAACTATTTGTTGACCGATCGTTCCTATGGCAGCTGTATGATATAGTCATCCGATCCGGCCGGTTCCGATATGATAGTTGCGTGCAGCAAAAAGAAGACTCTGTGTGTCAGCTCGATAGCTTTAAAACTGAGGGACTAGTTCGCGTAGAAACAGACAGACGGACAGACAGATATATACATATATTCTTCGTCCTGCACAAGAATATATATATTTTATGGAATCGGAAATTATGAGTTGCAAGCTTCTGGGCAAAATTAATATACACTTTGCAAGTGTATAAAATTGGTAGGTTAGGGGTCCATACAGCGACTTTCAATCAATATAACAATTTAATTTTATTTTTTGTATCTATCCTTCATGTCCGATCACCCCCGAATCAGATCTGAAATCAGGCTTGAAATGGATGGGCTGGTATTTAGTGGCCCTTATATGAGTTTCAGCCATGAAATTAGCTTAGGGCCATGTGATTTCAAGATGATCGCTTCTTTAAGCTACGAAAAGCAGTACTGTATTCATGGGTGATTTTTGTACCCTTGCAGAGGGTATATTAAAATTGTCCCGATGTTTGTAACGCATAGAAGGAAGCTTTTCCGACCACATAAAGTATATATTTTTGATCAGCAGAGTTCATTTATGTCTGTCCGTCCGTCTGTCCGTCTATGCTATCTCCTCCCTCAGTTTAAAGCTCTTGACCAAATTTTGCAAAAAGTCTTTAAATACAAATACGCTGCACATTTGTCGGAATAAGCCGGATCGGATGACTATATCATAAAGCTGCCATAGGAACGATCGGTCCAAAAACTAGTTCTAGTAAGAAAAACTTTTTTGTTTTTCATCGTAGCTGCACCAATCTTAGTATATATTAGTTTTATATGCTTCCTCACAAATTTGGAAAAATTGATCAAAATCGGATGACTATAGCATATATCTGCCATAGGAACGATCGGTCTAAAAACTAATTCTAATGAGAAAAACTTTTTTGTTATCAATCAAAAACTGCAAGAGTATTTTAAACATCGGCGTAGCTGATGTAAGCCTTCTATTTTTTATTAGTGATTTCAAAAAGGATTTGCGATCACCGCTCCGAGCTAAAACCAGTTTTATCCTTTTGTTTGTCCATCTTTCATTAAGAAGACCACTTTTTCGAAAGCGAAAAGTGGTTTTTAGCGTATGTTTACGCGCCGCAGTCGCTCTCTTTTTCTCTCTTACATGCAATCAATGTGCTTACGAGCACATTGGGCTACGGCCCAACATCAAAAACAAAGACACTTAAACAAGACACTTCATTCATTTGGGTCGCTCAAAAAACGCTTTTCGTTGTGCAATTGACGAAAAAGGGTCTGTTAGACAGATCAGTGCTTCTGCTCAACCCAGAGAGCGTAACATTTTGCTGTCTCTGTAAAATATATGTTGACTTTTAAATGCGACCTCTGTAGGCATAACAAAAACAGAGCGTGAGAGAGAATGCAGCTGCACGGTGCCTCTCTTACGGCAACGTGTGCCGAACAAGAAAGGAGAACGTTGCGAACGTCATGAAGTCCTAGACGCTCCCTATGTTAAATCTATGACTTAAACTTATTTAAGAGATGAATTTAGTACAAGTCCTTCCATTTCAGGCCTGCATTCAGGTCTAATTCAGTCCTGAGCGGAACTGAAGGGGCAGTGCTGAATTCTAGATACTATAAATGGGCTTTTACCTTACACACTTGCAACGTGTATATTAAATTTGCCAAGAAGCGTAAATCGCTTAGAAATATTCATTTCCGACCACATAGTTAAATCGATATAACTTTGTCTGTCCATCCCAGGGTCTGTCTGTCTGTGACTACCCAAACTTGTCCTCCCGATGACTATTTTTTTAAAGGGGTTTAAGTAGAAAAAACGTTTGTTTTCAATGTAAGCGTTCTCAACCTAACCATTTATAAATACTTTACGCTTATAAAGAACTCTGCAAAATTTGATCAAAATTGGATGACTATATCATATAACTGACAGAGAACCGATCAGTCAAATTGAAATGTGGTAAATTTTAAAAGTATTCAATCATATTTTTAAAAATTTAAAATTTATTAAAATCGGCACAGTGTAAAATAGCTTTGCCTTCTCGTTTATTTCATTTTCTGACTCCAACAATAAATATTCTGGACTTTCACCAGCCTTCACATTTTTGGGCAGTCTCAAATCAAATCTTAACCTTTTTAGAAAAAAGCTTTTACCAACTTTCAAAGGAAATCAATATTTAAATATTTTTAAATAGACTTTTGTAATAATTATAACAATGGCAAGAGGCGACCAAGGGTAACAACTCGTTTTGCCATATTAAATAGGCACAGTGCAAAATAAGAAAAGCCAAACGAAACCATTAAGTTAAAAGCTTTTGCTTAGCTGAATTATAAATGCAGGCATTAGGTGGCTGCGTGACTAATGAGCCACCAAAAGTAAAACTCAACTCGAACAGACTTTAGGGCGCCAAATGATGAACGTAAACATCTTCGACAAAGGTCACACAGTCAGACGTTTGACTTTATGTTGACAAAGCCGGTCAAGAGCAAGAGCGGGTAGAATCCTCATTAGCATACTTAAGCATTTGCAGCATGCATAAAAAGCACTTAATTGTGCCTGGCCATCAACGTGCTGGCATTTGATGAAGGCAAAACACACACACACACACACGATTCCCTTTTATACTCAGACCAAACAAGGCCACATACGAAAACGTTTTAAATGTTGCAGGCTTGGGCACACACACACAAATGGCAACTTTAAATATGCAAGTGCCACGAGTAATTTGCGCAGCAAAGTAGGCAACACATTTTTTGCATTCAACTTAATTGTTCGCATTTTGTCGCTTTAAACCATAACGATGGTGTTTTCAATGGTATTTATGCTAACTCATTGGCAACTCAGTTGTGTAAAACTGAAGGAAACATTTTACAATTTTATTTACATAAATCACTCATACGTCAAGGTGTACACGGCAGGAAGCTGAATGAGAAAAGAAGCAGATCTGCTTGCTTTTGACTGGTAACGCACAACACACACAGTACAGCATGACATGACCAAAAATGATGATTTATGAAGCTGTTTCCAAGGAACTTGGCCAACGCAACGAAAATGTGAAAGGTAAGTTGGCTTGAGCAGCGACTGGATTAACGTAATTTAGTCAACAGTAAAATTTATGAAAATCCAAAGAGGTAGACAAAGACAAGAGATAGATATTTGTTCTATCGATCTGACCGTATAGAATACATTAGAGAAGTGACAATATACATTAAGAGCGGTGTAAGACTTATACGTAGATGTTGGAAAAAGTGTTAATAAAATTAAATTGAAACGAGAGCGTAAGTTGAAGTCGGCCCTGCTCGACTTCGATATACCCGTTACTCAGGGTAAGGTTGCCCAAATTGTGGGAGATATGGAGAATTTTTATACCCGTTACTCGTAGAGTAAAAAGGGTATACTAAGTTCGTGCAAATGTATGTAACAGGCAGAAGGAAGCATCTCCGACCCCATAAAGTATATATATTCTTGATCAGCATCAATAGCCGAGTCGATATAGACATGTCCGTCTGTCCGTCTGTCCGTCTGTCCGTCTGTCTGTCTGTCTGTCTGTCTGTCTGTCTGTCTGTCTGTCTGTCTGTCTGTCTGTATGAACACCTAGATCTCAGGAACTATAAGAGCTAGAGCTACATTTTTCAGTGTAGACTTGTATCTTCGCACGCAGATCAAGTTTGTTTCAAATTTTGCCACGCCCCTCCCCCCCGCAATATGAAAAAACCTCATATCTCCCACAATTTTGAAAATAGATTGTTCAAACCTTCTAAACATATATTTTAATCATCATTACCTATCGATCCGCCATACATCATTTTTCGATCAGATGAACGATAGAAGAGTTGCCACCCACGCAATTTTAAAAAAACTTCATATCTCCCACAATTTGGGCAACCTTACCCTGAGTAACGGGTATATCGAAGTCGAGCAGGGCCGACTTCAACTTACGCTCTCGTTCAAATTGCGGGGGCGGGAACTTTTCTATCGTTCATCTGATCGAAAAATGATGTATGGCGGATCGATAGGTAATGATGATTAAAATATATGTCTAGAATGTTCGAACAATCTATTTTCAAAATTGCGGAAGGTATGAGGTTTTTTCATATTGGGGGGGCGGGAGGGGACGTGGCAAAAATTTGAAAGAAACTTGATCTGCGTGCAGAAGATACAAGTCTACACTGAAAAAATGGTAGCTCTAGCTCTTATAGTTCCTGAGATCTAGGTGTTCATACAGACAGACAGACAGACAGACAGACAGACGGACAGACGGACAGACGGACATGTCTATATCGACTCGGCTATTGATGCTGATCAAGAATATATATACTTTATGGGGTCGGAGATGCTTCCTTCTGCCTGTTACATACATTTGCACGAACTTAGTATACCCTTTTTACTCTACGAGTAACGGGTATAAAAATACGGATATATTGCATATGGACATTTCCATATGCTAGCGCAACTTTACTAATTTTGATATTTCCCTTGCACTTTTTGTTTTGACAAAAGTTCTTAAGTCTTACTATTTATGCATTGGCTTCTGCATTCTTAAATCTTTCGAAGGGTACAAAGAGTAAACAAAATTCATAAGCGATTATGCGATTATTAAAAAACGTTATTTTTTCGATTTGCATCATCGCATATTTCGATGTCCCGTGCAAAATTGAAAAACAACATTTGATATCTGAGCGTCGAAAGTACATGCTTAGAAGCCTTTCCAAAATTGAGTACATTTTTAATAAAATTCAAAAGATTTTTAATAAAATACAAATAAAAAAAAATCATGCTGAAAAATGAGAAATTTTGTGATCGTGGTACTTATATAAAGTTGGTCCCGTGTGTTAAGTGCGAATTTTAAAAATTTTTCTTACGGGAATGACTTTTTTGTTTAAATATTACGTTTTTATTTTTTGTATTTAAATGAGCAAAAACGGCGGTTTAAAAAAAATTAAGAGAACTGCATAAGGTGGAGAGAAAAGTTGAAGTACGATCGAATATTTTCTTAAAATTTTATGTTTTTTGTTATTATGTGGAAATAAATACATTGAAATCTTCTGTTGACTTAAAAACATTTTTTTACGCTTATTTATTTAAAATTTCCTCAAAAGCGTAACTGAAATAACTTAATTATTAAAACTGTCCCATGCGACATGTCCCGTGCAAAAGTGCTTAAAATTGAATTTAAAAGAATGTAGGGTAAAATCAAACCCGTTTTTAAGTGACATCAATGTACAACATTCTAAAACTAAAAAGGTTGCAATATTGCCTCAGGATTTGCTAAAATCGGCTTGTTAATTGTTGGTCGCGAAAACCACTTATGTTTTGTCCCGTGCGAATGCCTTGGTTTTTTGTAATTATCTTAAAAAAGTAAAAATTGCCCAAAATTAACCAGATGACAGGCCAATTAAGAAGCCTTTTGTCAAACAAAATTACCTTTTATTTTGACTTTTTCACTTCAAGTGTTTGAGTTCCGTCAGATAATGGAAATACCATACGCTATCCAATTTGTTATTTATGACGTAATTATGGTTTGATAGCTAATTGAACTGAACTTTTTTTTTGAAATATTATTTTGAATTGATAATTGCCAAACAGTTGTTTACTACAATTTCAAATTTACTTAAAATCATCAAAGAAAAAGCATACTGAGACTCGATCAATATGGTGTTTCTTTTTTTTCCGGAAACTCGAATATTACACTTTTCTAAATAGTTTATGCATTTTATGACTTCCTTATCAACAGTCAAAATGTCAGTTTGATCTGTCCTGTGGTTTAAGAGTTTCTTACTTAGACCATTGATTTAGTGACTCGGCTGGTTACGACATATGTCTAGCCTATACGTGGGTTGGTATATATATTTCTGGCCTAATAATGAAAACGCAAATATTTATGATCAAAAATGGTTTTATTGTGTTTCAAAGTATTCTCCAGCAAGATTTATACACTTTTGCATGCGCTCAAACCGATTGTCGAAGCACTTTTTCCACTCGGATTGAGACACCTCCAAAACATGATTTTTGATCTCTTCAACAGCATCTTCTGGCAACGAAAATCGTTGACCACGCATTTTTCCCTTGATGTGCAGGAATAAAAAGAAGTCATTGGGTGCCAAGACAGGGCTGTAATGATCCGTCTTCTCTTGTCCGTTTTTCGAATTTCTTAAAGAAGAAGACTTCAGGCAAGCAAATTGTGGTGTACCACTCAGAATTGACCGTCCTCCGTTGCTCAAGCGGAACAGTCGCCACATGACCAGTTTTACCGAAGAAACAGGCGACCATTTGCTTCGAAGTGCTTCTGCCACGAACGACTTTCGTTGGATTTGGCTCATCTTCGAAGACCCACACGGTCGATTGCTGTTTTGTTTCGGGCTCATAAGCATAGATCCATGATTCGCCACCTGTGACGATCTTATAAACGTATTTTGAAACACCGCGATTATATTTTTTCAAAATTTCTTTGCACCAATCCACATGAGCCTTTTTTTAAGCGATTGTCAAATTGTGCGGGATCCAACGAGAACAAACCTTTTTTGCGCCCAGGTGTTCATGCAATATCGAATATATGCTCCAATTGGTCCTAAAATGACTAGAAGTAACCTAGGCGCGAAACCTAGTCGCCTAACGTATAGTACTGTAAAGTATCAAGTTGATATATGATATGAATAGTACTTTGATCCTTACCTTATGAATTTGAAACATATAGTATTAATTTAGATTAAATTTATTTGAGTGTATGTAGCCATCAGCTCATCTTCCTGTCCTACTGGATAGTGTAGACCATAACCATAGCTAGGTTGGTTTTACTTCTTTGAGTCCGAGGTACATTCAATATCCATTAACCGTTCGTCACCATCGGAAAGGGTTTAGTTAGGAGATATTTGATGTGAAGTTATAAATAAAGCGTCAAAAGAATAGTTTAATAATACATATAAATTATTCTGTATTTAATAAACTTAAAAATGTCACTAAAAATTGTCAGTTACTTAAATTCAGTATGTCGCACTAATTATGCAAATCCTCTTAGTTTACCAATTTGGCACGTCCCGCATTTTAGATCGCGAGCAACCACAGACACAGTTGCGCCCGCACTTCAATTCGAATTTCAAATTATTTGCCATCTGGGCAAATCACAATATAAAAGCAAAAGCCCGCAACTAAAGTGACAAATAATGCCAGGAAAATTTAATCAAACTACAATAAAATCAAAATCAAAATGAAAATGTTAGAACTTTTAACATGACTGACATTCTCAATTAGCATTTAAATGAAACATTATTTTTTTATTTCGTTTATTTGCAGGTAGACAAAACCAAAACCGAAATGTAGGAAAGTCAATTAAAAATTGTGCAGCCATTTGGCTTAATTAAATGAACAAGTTGGGAACAAGTTTTGTAGTTGATGAGTTGTTTCATTAAATATTCATTATCGACACTTGTTGTTCTCTTTGAGAATCAATAGTTATACTATACACTTTACTAATTGAAAATAAATGTCAATTAAAGTCAGCTCAGAGTCACAATACGCTTGGGTCTTTGAAGCACTTTTGTTCAATTTATCTTGATGATGAGACAGCATATGCAAACATTTCATCTGCTTCAATCAATAATCTTTGGCCTAGCCACAGTAGCGAGGAACTCTGTTTATTTCCCTCTCTGTCTATTGCATTCTGTGTCTTTGCACAATTTAAATTACATTTGTCCCTCTCTCACTCTCTGTTGTTTTCTCGCCCACTATCTCTGTCTGGTTAGTCAGGGCAAAGACAACTTGCCAATGCGCCTGAATGCACGCTCCACATATTTCATGCCGAAAAACCTTAAAATAAAGTAAGTCTGTTACAAGTACCATGGCCCAAAAATCAAAATTTTACATCAAAAAATTCGATTGTCCCGAGGAAAATTATAATGAATACAAAAATTACTTGTAATAATGATTTGTTTTAACTGATTTAATAAGCATAATCAATGCAGAGTCCACACGATAAAATATAGAAAGCTTACATTGGGAAAGCAGTTTATGTTTGAGGTGAAAGTGTGTACCAAAACGAGGTTTTGGTTAATTCCATACCAAGGTCCGATTTCGGAAAATCGCCTACCATGGTCGGAAATTATGTATAAAATATAATTTTTTTGAATTAATATTTTTCATTTTCGAAACGATATACTGCATTGTTTCAATTGAAAGAAAAGTGCTACCATAATACAAGACAAAATAGGGAGCTATATTCGACATATAAAAAATTTATTTATTTTATGGAACATTTCCACAATTCATGTGTCAATCCAAAAAGGCTCATTTCAAATTCGTTTTCAAGTTTCCTACTTGCAAATCAATACTTTCGTACTTGGTTTGAGAAATTCATGTATCGACCTACTTCTGACATCGTTTAGGATTGATTTTTATCCAAATATCTCGGATTTTTTTTTCTGTACATGCGTATAAAAATACACCGATTAAAGGGTACAGGGAATTATGAAGTCGGGGTAATCGACTGCAGTGCTCATACTTAGTTTTTTTTTATTCTTTAATTTATTTTTCAATTTTTTAACTTATAAATAAAATTAAAAGCTAACTAACGCTTATTCTTTACCGAATGTTGCCAACTTAAATAAAGGGTGATTTTTTAAGAGTTAAGTTTTTCAGGTTGTCAGCTCTGGTTGGTAATGGCGTCCAAACGTCATCAGTCAAAGTAAAAGTTTTCAATAAACTCTGCCATTTCCACATGGAAAGACTTACAAACGAGCAACGATGGCAAATTGTTTAAATTTATTATCAAAATTCGTGCTCTGTGAAAAGTGAAAACTCAGTTCGTCGCCGTTCTCAGCAATTTGGCATGTGTTTCTCAACCACATGGAAAATTTTACGTGTCGATTTGGGTTTGAAAGCCTATTAAATTCAACTTCTGCACAAATTAAAGCCGAATAAACTACCACAACGTCTAATTTTTGAAGAATGGGCCTTAGAACAGCTTCATGAAAATCCGCTGTTTTATCGAAAAATTGTGTTCAGCAAAATTGGACCTTCCGAATGGACCATTTGAAACGGAGGCGCGGACATCATTTACATGAAGTTATCTTCACAACGTTAATTTCGAACGCCAATTTATCGATTCCAAATTAAAACTTTAAATTTATGATGCAAATTGAGTGTTTTATTCAATTCTAAAAAAAAACTACGCTTTAAAAATTCTCCCTTTTTAATTGATAAGGAACAATCTTTATACCTTATACTAAATATAATGCATAAGTGTGAATATGTTTATAATTTTATGTTTAGTTTCTAGTGGGTGGAATGGAAAGTATAATTGACGTTTAATGAGGTGTCTGGGAAGAAATCTACTGAGCCTAGTCCTGGCTCTGATGCCATTTAAGCTGCGTCTTCGCAGGTGGCGCTGCTCTATACGGTTTGGATGTCCTTTCATCTATTTAAGGTAGTCCACTGATTGTTTATTTATGACACAACCTATCATAGGGCCGGTTAGCTGTTACCAGTATTTTCCCTTTGCTTGGAGGACGCGAATCTTGTGTAGATGCGACATTGAAGCAATTCCAAACACCTGCAGACTTTGTTTCTCAAAAGACATTTTGTTGCGGCTATTTAGTTTCCATTCCATCTTATTGGCTCTTTGTCTTTGTGAGCTGATTTATATGTGTTCTACCCCCTGGATAGCTGCAGTCAATGCCCCAATCTTAAAGCCAGCGTAAGGACAACTCCAGATCTATCGCCTCTTGCGCGCGTTACCCCTTTTGAAGTCCGGAACTATGCCCTATAGAATCTAACTAGGAGGTACGAACGTCAGGCAACACAAAAATATCCCAGCCTAAGGACTAATGTCACTTGGGCAGAGGTTCATGCTATTTACAAACTCATCTGGATCCCAAATAAGACAAGTTGAACTGCCAGTTTCTCCAATCAGTTTTGTGGAGGTGAAAGAGCAAATCAAAGAATTTAAGTCTCAAAAGTCTCGTTAACCAGACACTAAAGGCACTCCCTGTCAAAGCCATAGTCTTCCTGGTTTTGCTTTACAACTCGGTACTGAGACAGGGTCCTGGAAAATGACCAAGATCGTGATTATCAATAAGACCGAGAAGACTCTTCAGATGTCGAATCATATCGACAAATCAGCTTGCTGTCGACAGTGTGGAAAATTTTTGTAAGGTGCCTTCTGAATACGATGCTTGCCCTGGATGATCTAAGTCAACGTGCTTCTCCCTTTTAATTAGGATTTCGAAAGACGCACGTTACCACTAAGCAACTATGCAGGGTAACAAACTTTATCCTGGAAGACTATCAATACGTTGTGGCTGTATATGTCGAAGTGTAGCAGGAGGGTATGGCACGAAGGATTGCTGTACAATGTTCCATGATCTAGTGCGCATCTTTTTGACTGACAGAACATTTTCCGTTCTATTCAACGGAGCTAAATCAAGTATAAGAACTATTTGAACAGAAGTCCCAGAGGAGAGCGTTCTTAGCCTCACGCTTTGCACTTCATTTATGGACTTGTCCACTGGTATCAACATCCCAGAAATGACCAGCCTTCCCCGCAACTACAAAAAAAAAAAACGCTAGTTTTTCCCACAACTTTTAAGGTAGACTCATAGGACCTTCTCAACGTATATATTATAGTAATCATAATTATAAAATTACATCGATCCTCCTTATATTATTTTTCAAACAGATTAACGATAGTCGAGTTATAAGCAGCCGTGATGGGTAGCACTTACACAGTTTCTGTAGGCTCCACGCTTAAAAGTGTTCAGCTAAACTATGGCAGGTACAGTTGGGCTTGATCGACTTCTTTACGTGTTTCTAACTGAGTGCTCCATTTTATTTTATGATAATCGTTTCCAATAAACCATATAATCCCTTTCCAATTGTGTCCTTTCGATATTCTATTAAGCTCAAAAAATATTGTTCTATGATTAGGTAAATTATTTTTTACGTTTTTCTCTTCCCATCACCAAAACGTTCCACTGTATGGCCTGGGCATGGCGATTTATACTCGCAGATGGCATCGGCATCGCTCTGGCATTTACATAAGTGGAAGTTCCAGTGCTTTGATTTAGATTGAGTTCTGTCGCGTGCGTCCTGTCACATGTGACAGTCGGCGAAGGCGAAATTATGAAAATGAAGATGCAGACGAAAAGTAAAAATTTGAGTACTTTTCTGGCATGCGTATGCAAATATTTGTTGGAATTTCGTTAATGGAATTCGACTGGCAGCGACAACCAGAATGTGACTTTATTACAAATCCCGAGCAGCATCAGCTGTAATATGTAAAACTTTCGACAATGCAGGCAAACAGACAATAGCCAAGTGATAGGAGAACAATGCAAGGCAGTCGAATGATGTCAATCAGCCAACTTGTCGCCACTCTCAGCTGGGACAAGGTTGTCTTAAAGTCAGTTGGAAATTTAATTAATTTCGTGCGAAATAAACACATGATGCCATGCTAAATTCTCTAGAATTTTTCGTATAAGGAATTTAAAACAATAACCAGACGAAGGCGCAAAGCCTTAAGCTATTAACGTTCGCTCCGTTCACCAGCGCCATGCCAGGTAATAAATCTCGGCCTGTCAGCCAGATGCCTTCTTCAGGAGCCAGCGCCGGAGCTGGAGTCAAGTTATTTGCAGCATTTAAAAGGCGGTCGCGGTTTGGTTTGAGTTTCTGTCGGAAGGTTGCCAAACAAAATTACCTGACATGGTGCTGCAAGCACGTTAATCGGGCGTCACGAAGGCGTGCCAGGATGGTCAGTCAGGCAAATAAGGCTGGATAATTTAATAGGCTAAATAGGCATACTGAATTCACTTGAGGTGTTTTATGTTCTGCCAGCTGAGTCTAGTGTCAATTAGGTAAAGAGATCTGGCAATAAAAGATGTGATATACTTGAAGTTGGTTACTTTATGCTATTTATAGAAGTGTAGGAATTTCGACACCAGTGTAAGCACAGCGAATACGAAAGCAAGCTGAGTGAATTGGAGACAACAACCTCTGCACATACAACATGTAAATCTGAAATATAATGTATGTTCACTGAGAAAAATGCGCTCTAAAACCAAGAGCATAATTTCGAAACCGAGAACAAGAATATATGCTCAGATTTGTATACTCTTGCAGAAGGTATATTAAAATTGGTGTGATGTTTGTAACGCATAGAAGTATTTCCGACCCCCATAACTTATATACTTGCTGAGTTGATATCAAGTCGTCAAGTTTGGAAATTAATTGTTTAATATGCATCCACATAATTGTGACAAGTTTGATCAAATCGGACGACTATATATTATAGCTGCCATACAAACGATCAGTACCAATTTTTGTCTTAGTGAGAAGATCTATATTTTATTTATAATGGTATCGTTACTGTCTTTATACTTGTTAATGCGAACTAGTCCTCCGGATCAACAGTCGACTTTCAGTGCTAACGGAAATGTAACGATTCGTGTACTTTACATCCAGCGATCTCTACCTTTTGTAAATTTGAATTCCTCTTTAATTTTTCACCAGATCTAATAAGACACGGGACGTGGCTTCCGCTGCGGAATTGCTTTTCCCCATAACTTAACTAACCCACCAAGGCGAACTCAACTAAGTTGACCAAATTTTGCTACAATACATATATATAAATATATAAACTTATAGATTTAAGAAAATATATAAATATAAAATATATATATTTGGAAGAAGAAAACGCTTTTTTGAATTTAGGGAATGGTTTCTAATTTATAGAAAGAATTTTTATATATTTCAAAAAAATCTTTCTTGTACTAAAGAAAGACTTTCTATAAATAAGAAACATCTTGTTTAATTTAAGAAAGTTTTTGTCCTGTTTTTAGAAAGTTATTTTCATAAAATTATGGCGTATCGCCTTTGGCCCCGTTTTCAATGCGATTTTCTAAATTTACGGGCGATTTTGACGTGTTTTTATACCCGTTACTCGTAGAGTAAAAAGGGTATACTAAGTTCGTGCAAATGTATGTAACAGGCAGAAGGAAGCATCTCCGACACCATAAAGTATATATATTCTTGATCAGCATCAACAGCCGAGTCGATATAGACATGTCCGTCTGTCCGTCCGTCCGTCCGTCCGTCCGTCCGTCCCTCCGTCCGTCCGTCTGTCCGTCTGTCTGTATGAACACCTAGATCTCAGAGACTATAAGAGCTAGAGCTACCATTTTCAGTGTATACTTGTATTGTCTGCACGCAGATTAAGTTTGTTTCAAACTTTTGCCACGCCCCCTTCCGCCCCCGCAATATGAAAAAAACCGCATATCTCCCACAATTTTGAAAATAGATTGTTCGAACATTCTAGACATATATTTTAATCATCATTACCTATCGATCCGTCAACATCATTTCCTGATCAGATGAACGATAGAAAAGTTGCCACCCACGCAATTTGGAAAAAACCTCATATCTCCCACAATTTTGAAAATAGATTGTTTGAGCCTTGTAGACATATATTTTAATCATCATTACCTATCGATCCGCCATACATCATTTTCCGATCAGATGAACGATAGTAGAGTTGCCGCACCCGCAATTTGAAAAATACCTCATATCTCCCTCAATTTTGAAAATACATTGTTAAAACCTTCTAGACATATATTTTAATCATCATTACCTATCCATCCGTCGTACATCATTTCCTGATCAGATGAACGATAGAAGAGTTGCCACCCACGCAATTTGGAAAATACCTCATATCTCCCACAATTTTGATCATAGATTGTTCGAACCTTCTAGACATATATTTTAATTATCATTACTTATCTATCCGCCATATATCATTTCCCGATCAGATGAGCTATAGTAGAGTTGCCACCCCCGCAATTTGGAAAATACTCATATCTTCCAGAATTTGGGCATTTTGTGATCTAATAAAATATTCTAAAAAAAACCTTACCCTGAGTAACGGGTATATCGAAGTCGAGCAGGGCCGACTTCAACTTACGCTCTCGTTTTTTTTGAGTGTAGGTTAATTATTTTCACACAACGGTTCAGTATTGAGGACTCCACTCGTGATTAAATGAAATAACAGGGTATATACATCAGGGCTGCAAACCCCTCTTATTTTGACAGGGGTTCGGTTCGGGGTTCGAACCCTTACCCTACTCTGGGGGTTCGGTTCCACAACCGGTTCCCTTCAAATTGAGAACCCGGGTTCCGGTTTGGGTTCGGGTTCCAGATAGCATTTTATATATTTAATTACATAATAAGTCATTTAAATAGAATTTGAAGACGAGATGCCTTATAATCTGCTGCCAGATGGCTTGGAAGTCAAGCACATAAGTGATATGTCTTGATTGATTGATTGTATGTATGCTTTGAAGAGTTAAGCGATTCTGCCAACTTGCACTCACAGCGAAAGTCATTTCTCCTTCACAGTAGTGGGATTGCTGAATCTGATGTGATTTTTGTCGCTTTGAAACCTGCAAAAAACACCGCCACTTTTGGCCTAAAAATAAAAGATGAGCTTTATCTGCGTACCCGTGATTTAGTAACTGTGATTGACCATATCGGCGTAACTGTGATTAAGTCACAGTGACTGGCAGTCATCAAATCACACTGTTACTTCATATATGCAGTCACTGTGTGATTTAATGATTGCCAGTGACCGTGACTTAATCACAGACACGCCGGGTTGTCTCATCCCTGACTTATAGTGTGTCTGAACACGAGAGAATTCCGAGAATTCAGTCAGAATTATTTTTTCCTCAAATGAAACCGCCACTGCACGGCTTTGACTGGCATATTGTGAGAGTGAAATGCTAAAATAACTTTATTTGTGATTTGGTTTAAAAAATGAAGAAATTTAAATAAAGTGCAACTTTCCCTTGTATTCACAGTGCCATAGTATCAAAATAATACACAGAAATACGGTTTCAGATGCAAATTGAATTGCCTTGCTTGAGGTTGTGTTATTTTGTCCAGTATTTTGTTACGGATGGGAAAAGTGTCGCCATCCATACATGGGCATATGAATGGATACATATTTCTTCATAATAATGAAATATTTTTTACCATCAACGTGCAAAAAAAAAAATTCTATGCCTGCCAATTTATTTTTAGAACCGAACCTTATCAATAAGAAGACAGGGTTAGGTTCGGGTTCGGGTTCTAGTGATTATTTCTAATGGGGTTCGGTTACCGGTTCGGTTCAGGGATCACCAGAACCGGTTCGGTTCAGGGATCACCAGAACCTGAACCGAACCGGTTCTGAAGGGTTCGGTTCCGGACCGGTTTGCAGCCCTGATATACATGGCATAGCAGTGGGGCCAGAAGGACTAAGTGGAAGAGTGACTTGTCGCTCTCAGCTATCGCATCCCAACCTAACCTATCACGAGGCTAGTTGAGTGATTTCTCAAGCTGACCAACAGATGGCACAACTATCTGTTTGGCTGATCAAGACGATTGTTGCCTGAGACCAGGGTATTTACGACAACTAGCTTATTAGATATCCTGTAGAAAAATGATAGTTGACACATCACCAGCCTAGAGCTGGGTCATGTGGTTACCTGGTTGAATTTCATCTTCAGTGTTGGTTAACACTTCAAACAGCGCTACCCATGGGATGCCAGAATATTAATATTTTGTTGTTGAAGGACTTAGCTGTCATTCCCACCTCGATGGCAAAGATGTAAAGATTAAATGATGATGAGTTTAAATAACGGTAAGTTCTATAAGAATCACATATTATTTTGAGTCACATTCCTAAATTCCATTTTTCAATATGTTCCGTAACTAATATATATAATGAGAAGTCAATGGTTTGGGTTAAATAAAAAAATATAATTTCTTTATTTATCATTAACAACTTATATTTGAAGAATTACAATCTTAGGATTAAGATGTGTCGCGGTTGCGATGTCAAGTAAAACTCAATGTGTGGTTCTGCCGCTGCTGCTTAGCAAACCTCGGTTAATAGCTTTTTTGGGAGTCAAGATCAAAAAGCTTTTCTCTCTTTTCTCATTTCATAATTTGAGAGTGGATTGCATCAGCCGATAATTTGAGCTGCATCAGCGTTTTGTTCTTGGTGGGAATAACGATTGGAGCGGATGTTTATGCTTGCGTTTTTATGTTTATGTCTGAGCCGCCTGAATTGTTATTGTCACCAGAAATATGGAAATTTATTTGTTTGAATTTTTGGGTTTATGTGTGTGTGTCTAGTTACTACTCAAGTGTTGGATTATGATAAATGTATGGGATCTTGTATTGGATTGTGGAGGGTTGGATATGTGACTTCCCCATCCTTTGAATTTAGCTTATCCTCAAGCGGATACTTTAGGGTATAATACTGGATTCGATACATTTTCATTATCTGGTGTATTTAGTGTTGACAAATTTTCTTTTGGAGATTGTTCTTTTTGATTTTTGTATTGTACAATGATTCTGTGTGGGATTGCCTTATATTTATAAATAAGATACAATAGTATTGTGATTAACATTATGATTAGTATAGTTATCGTAATTATTTGGAATACATTATTATGTTTCGTGTGTTCTTGAATTATTTCTTTTGTTTGAATATACG